>JABJWA020000317.1:0-19000 GCA_020352615.2 Yoshiicerus persimilis | reverse complement strand
TTAAAAATTCTATTTAGTTAACGTACTTAAATACATATTTTCAAGGATAAAATTATGTAATACTTACCTTGAACTATAGGTTAAACTTCTTCCAGACAGGCTTGATTGTAGATAGCATATCTTTCATTTGGTTTGACAGTAAATCTTTGGGGACATTGGACTCTCTAATAGCAGTTACAAATAACTCTATACCTACTACATTAGTATTTTTTACATGGAAAGTTTTCGTGGCAAATAGTACTAAATCTATTAATATAGACCCAGGAGCAGAGACCTAATTAAACTCTATTTCACCTTTAGAATTCCAGTTAAACTTATTATATCTAACTAAGCTTAAAAGTAACCTCTCACACCTCCCCTTCTTATTAGGACTTATGTACTTAAGTAAATCTTTAATTCTATCTTCTGGTTCTTCATCCGTCGTTGCTATATTACTATATTCCCTATTATAAAGGGCTATAGGTATAAGCTTATACATTCTAGCCATTATTACAGATGGCAACTACACTATGTTCTAGTAACTTAGCCAATATTGTACTGACTACAGCAACCACTACTTGTGGGTGCTTTATAAAAAACTTTTTTAACTTATTTAATGTAAATTTTAGCTTGGAGAAAGTTTTAAGCATGCGTTTATGTTTCCTAACTGCTTTCTCCTCAATGTTTGTGTTTATCATGCACTCAGCTATGGCTTCAAGCTGAACCTGATTAGCGTTTTTTATAAGTTTTACTCTTACCGAAGGCTTACTGCACACCAAGAGTTTTAAAAACTCTGCTTCCTGCTCGACTTTCTCCATTACAATGGAGTAAATACAATTGCTTCCTCCGGATATATACTACTTCTAACTCTACAAAGCTTTGGTGTAGTGGGTGCTAAGTCTATTAATAGAAAGCTATATGGAGTTTTCATGCAATAATCATAAGCATACTCTAAGTGCTTATAATTTTTTGGAAATATTTGCATGCCAACCTTTCCTATAAAGGAAGTGTCTCTAGGGTACATGCCTAGCAACAGATACTTGGCATTTATGGACACTTCCTTCATGTTTTTTGCAAAACTGTTCTGCAAGAACAGTATTAGAGAAAAATTTAAGTGATGGCTATAGTTCACAAAGCAGTTAACGAGAAAATCGTTATACTGCTTTTTGAACAAGCACATCATATCATCAAAGATGACAATAGAATTTGAAAGCAGGCCTGATTGGTCATCTGATTCAATCATATTTTGAATTTCACTAATGGAATTCATAAATACGACCTTATCATCTTTCAAATCCGAATAAATTTGTTGCCATTGGCTATAGACATAGTAAATTTTTTCTATTTCTACTGCATGCACTTCCCTTCTTCGCTTAATTAACTCTATTATGTAATTAGTCTTGCCGCTTCCTGAGCTACCGGAAATAATAATTGAGTAAGGAAAGACTAAGGCCCCGTTGAATGGCTCCATGGCTAATGTGAGACTAAATGAATTTAAATCAATCTAACGCTATTTCTGCTCTTTTGGTACATAGACAGGTGGAGACCAACTCCATGTTGTTTTCTCCTTTCCTTCCTTATCCTTCACAATTCTCTTCTTAAAATGAGGATAGAGGTTTTCTAGAAAGTCGATTACTTTCCTACATAATAAAGACGGTAGTGTAACGGGTGCAATACAAAGCTTTAAAATAAGTACTTACTGGCTTCCGTACGCCTCGGCACAAAACTCGTCCCAGAAATTTATGTTTTCACTCCTGTGTATAAGAAAGACCAGATTGGCCATTAGATGCAAGGAGCCTTTGTCGAACTTGCCGCATGAAAGGCAATAATGAGGTTCATTTCGATCGCTACAGAACTCCGGTTCAGGATCTTCACAGATCTCCGCTTCAGGATCTTCACAGATCTCCGGTTCAGGATCGTCCCAGAACTCAGGTTCAGGATCTTCAGGATAATCTATTATGGGCCAATGAGAGAAATGGTTCTGCACAGATCGTATTTCATGATCGGTCAGCACTTGTTTTAGAACAGATTCGGTATATTGAAAGTAGCAGAGGACAACAGGGTCCAGTCTAATGAAGTTGTCAAACTTTGTACAAATTTTCCCTACACACTCAGATAGCTCAGAATAAGGCGAAGGCTCCACTAAGGGATCCTTGTAACACAAACACCATGCATTTATTACATCATAAGGATAGGTATCCCTCAGAAACTTCATGACTCCTATGTGATTAGAACTAAAGGTAATTTCTACTACTATAACCATGATGAACTGTTTTTGACAGTTTTGCTTAGACTGACGGCTATATCTCAACTAAACAATTATTATCTATATGAGACATTGAACCTGATTCATCAACAACCATGTCTTCATCGTCGCTAGATACTTCCTCATTAGGATATACTTCATCCTCTATTTGGTTGTTCAATGCATGATTAAAGCCAAAAGGCCTACTATTGTTTTTATCCGCGCAAAGCCAGCGGTGGGCGGAGAATGCATTAAGACCCATTTTCTTAACTACCATAGTAAATAGCTGTTGCTTGTTGGATCTAATGATAGCCATTTTGCAATATTTTGTCTTTCGCTTTAATGCTGTCCTTTTAAATGTATTATACTTAATGTTTTTCATTGCACCCTTGTTTAATCCTTTGGATTTCAACTCTTCCTGTTTGTTTTCAAGTAAAACAGCGTACTGTTTTATTTTAATGGAAACTGATTCGACAATCCTTTGCCCCTCAAATTCCATTTTCCACAAACCGGGAGTGCCTTCTTTGGCAGGGTTTCTCAAGGCCTCAAAATAGGAAGTTGGCTCCACATTTGAAAAATCCATATGCTCCTCTATACCTTTAAGCATTTCAACGATTGTTTTACCTTCAGGAACCTCTGTCTTAACTAAAACTCCGTCTGTGTCACAGTGAATCAAGCGGATTCTATTGTTAAAATGAGGCGTGAGAACGTCGTAATAGAAGCTGTACAAGGATTTTTTACTAAGATCTAAAATACTCATACCAACCAGAGCCGCAGACGTGTAATTAACGATGCTCTTCTTCATTAGAAACACTGACATGTCTTTACGATCTCTAATTAGATAATGTGTTTTGTAGGTGCATCTTTTTAATAACCTTTCGCATGTTTCTGCATCAAAGCAAAGTAAAAGTGATACAAACGCCTCTGGCGATAAAATAGTTATTCCAAACAGAGAATTCACTAATATTTTCCAAAAGTATTTGTCTGACTTAAATGTCGCGTCCCTTCTTTTGTTTAGCAAATTTCGAACGTGACCAGACATAAAATATGATTCTGCAAACTCGAGAATTCTGTTAATCTTTGTTACCTTTACTGACTTGCTCAGGTAGTACTTAAGCAACTGGTGATGTACTACATAGTTTTTCTTAGGAAAGAAGTGCAGGAGAAGTCTTTTCGCGGCATCTGTGTTTTTCAACCCTATTTGCTCAATTAAATCTCTTTGATAATCGGAATACTCGATAACGTCTAGTTTAATCTTTTCAGGCATAAGAGGCAGCATATGGTAAGCCAAATGCAGGGGGTCGTCGTCTGTATTAGTGTCCACATCTAAAATATAGCCTATGCCAGGTGTGGAACCTAATTTGGACAAATCAAAATCCTTGACTTCATTTTCGGATAACCACCTGTAGCGACCATACGGCATCCTCTCCTGTAACATCATAGTAGGATACATGCTATTTTTGTCAAGAAGCATTAGAGCGCTCTCCGGTTTTGTAGAATCGTACCCAGGAAGATCTTTGTAGTTGGATTTTGCAAATCTTTGATTTGAAGTGCAAATTCCACCTTTTAGATTATTGCGCACCATAAGATAAATGTCCATATCCCTGATATATTCAATTTTAGCGCGTGATTTGTATAGAAATATCTGCCAGGTGTATGCAGAAGCTGTCAAAGAGTACGTGGGATCGAGATCGAAATGATTAATCATATTTGTTCTGTAATTCATGTAAGTATCTGCTAGTAGCAAACAATCGATCCAGAGATATTTTCTAGTAAACTCTCTAAATGTGGAGCAGTCTAATAAATCCCATAGGAGATGCGCGTGATCAAAATCTTTATCAGAAATAGGTGTCTTTGTAAGGTCATTGTCAAAGTAATGACGAGGTGGAAGGCAAGTGTCTTGCAATACTTCCTCGTGAGTAAGATATGTGTAAGGATAAGGCTGCTTCCGTATAACCTTTTCTAATTCAGCTTCATTGAGGTGCCCGAAAAATTCTGTAGTGTATTTAAAACTGTAAACACCGCTTTCCAAAAGATTGGAAGTTAACACATCTATGGAAGTTTTTAAATGCTGAATACTATCAGTCAACCGGAGTTTTCCGCCTATAGTTATGCTTAGAAAGTGTTCCTTTGACTTGGCAAGGACCTCTACCTTCATTTCTTCCAAAAAGGAAGGCTCCAAAGCTTGAACAATGTGTTTGAAGTCGTATCGAGATGAATTGTGCAGTAAAACCCACAGTTCCTTTTTGAAAGCTACCTGGAAGTTACAGGCCGTGCATAACGCAGCCACGTACTCTCCAGCTTTGTAGCGCCGCTTTTTGTATGTCTGCGCGCTATGTGCATGATGCCTCAGTTTAGGGACCTCCTTCAAGCGTTTTTGATAATTTGCCATTTTCTTGTCATTGAAATCAATGCCCCACAAGTCGCAGGATGTAGTCATAAAAAACCGTGCATGGTCTGCAGGTGTCATTGCCATTTCTTCGTTCTCTTTAATCTTTTCCAAGTACCTATCTGCTTCGTCGAGCAAAGCTCTTAAGAAAGCCTGTACAGGATTGGCTCCGTCGAAAAGGGCAAAGCTTTCAATAGCTTCTTCCGAAACTATGACGTATGCAGCGCTTTGAGCAATGTGCTCGTCTTGAATTACAGTGTTTGGCTCGTTTCCGCGTCTATCTAGCTGAGGAGGTTGCCTGACAAGAAACGCTTCAATGTCTGCAAATCCTATTGAACTTGCGGGAAGAAGTTGACCGTATTTCCTAAACCTAATTTCACCGTCCTCGGGGAATCTTAGAACTGGTCCTCTAAGGACAGAGCACATTTTTTCATGCCTTTCTAGTGGAGATTCGTTATTGAATTTATTGTTGCAGAAGCGACAAGGAACAAAACTATCATCGGTATTGTCTGCCCTAATTTCCTCTTCCGGCTGCTTCCAACCTATTTCATTAAGATAAGCAAGATCTTCAGGAATATCGTCTTCTTCTTCTGCCTCTGAAGCGTCACTGACTTCGATATACTCAATGCCTGATTCAGCTCCTGAATTGTCAATGAAATCGTCAAATTCACCAGGCAATTCAGGCTCGATTACATCAGATACTACGGATGGTACCGGCGAAGGAACAGGATCAGGATTGCATCTTCTTTCATGCAGCGTAAGCTTTGACGCAGTAGTGCGTTTGCACAAGCAGTATCTGCATACGTCATACTTGTAACCGTCATTTCCTAAAAATGCCGACAAGTTTTCAATTAAGACGTAATGGTTACTATCGCCCTCTTCGACGAGAAGCAAGTCAACATGCCTATCCCTAGCTATATCCTTTTTAGTAATTACTACAGGAAAAATAGCTTTTCCTTCATAATGATAAATATTAACGCTAATGTTGTTAGCGTCTTCAAATTTAGTTAAGTTTTTCACAGGTACAGGGAATTTAAGCATACTAAAATCGTAATTAGGGAGGAAGCCCTTGTATTTTGCGGGCCGCTCACGGTCGCGCTTTCTCCCTTGTACAGGGTGAAACCGAGCAGCGATGCAGTAAGCAAAACAAAGCTCGTCTTTGTTATTGATATTCAGTAAACCTTGTTTCTTTCTGAACTGAATCGGAGTTGGAATGTGACCATCAGCTCTAATGGGAATGTACTTGGCTGTATTTATATCAAACCACCTAAACTCCACTACAGTCCAGCCACTTCCCTCTTCTAAGAACACCTCGAGGACAGCGAGTTGATGAGTTAAAGCTAGTTTATATATGTAATCAATAAAATTTTTATGCAATAGAACCATACTAGGTGAACGTGCTGAGGTTGATAAAGGGTTATATAAGATACAAATTCTACCCTAAGCCCCTTATAAATTGCTAAACTATTTTCTAAAATTCTTTTGACGTGAGGTTGCAGGCGTTCAAAAACTACAGTCATTTCTGTGGTATCCTTGACATCCAAAGTCCTGTAGCATTTCAGGCGGTCGTGATGAGCAGTGGCGTATTCAAAAAAGGGATGAAGGTCAAGGTCTCCCAATCCTATTTGCTCGCGGCGTTGTACGGTGCAAGTATGGTAGCGAACGTCGTAGAAGTCCAAGCCGCAGGTTTGACATTCATGCTATGCGGAAATGCAATCTAATTAGCCACTGCTATTTTTTAGAATTTAATCTTTTCTTACCTTGATAAATGCATGCTTCCTCATCTGTCCTGTCGTGAAGGTTGTGAATTTGCAACCGGGAACGATGCAAATGTACTAAAAATATTTAAATGCTTTAAATGCTATACGATATACACGTACAATGCAACGGGTTTTCAAAATACTTACGTTTGGAATATATTTTTTATATATGCGACCCATGGTGATGATGCGGTGCCGAATGAAAACACAATGATAGCAAAATGTATGGTATTACAATTTTATTAGACATATTTCAAAAGCTTTAGGAAATTGGTGACAATGTATTCATTTTGTTGTGTATTGGCGCTAAAGCTATACATAACACCATCTGTAATGTTAAAGTAGTACAGGAAATACAAACAAAAGCCGCCACACATTACAGAGTCATTGCTTTGAAGTTGCCGACTGTTTACATAGACTGCATTAGGAAGACTGATGTTGTAGTAGTCAGGACGGCGCCCCAAAGGATCGAAAAAGTACATTCTTTCTTTTGATTTAACATACAAAGCAAGCCAATGTATACCGCGCTGGCCATAGTCGCAACAGTTAATAATGTATATACTAGGAAAACCTTTAATCTTTAATTTGTTTCTAGGTACTACATCCGCATGAGCCAATTTAAATCTATTTTTTATGACTAACAATTTTTCTTTTAACTCTGTAGTATTCATATTAGAGCGTCAGTGGTTACAGTTCTATTATTGTCAATAAAGATATTATTTTGGAATTGTGAGTAGACAATCACCGTCAATGATTCTGCCACAGCAGCTGAAAAGTTCATTTGCAAGGTCAAGTTTCCTTTTCGTTCAGGTTTAAGGCAATCTCCGACACTTGTAGATATAAGTTCAAAGACGAGAAAGAAGAAGCCGGCTTTGAATTGCTTTATGGTTAATCCATTCCCGCCATTTCTATTGTTCGCTGCAAGTTTCAGGTTGTTGTACGCCGTAATGTATTTTCCATCGGCAAAGTCCAACTGCTTGAATAATGAGGAGTCGTTGTCCACGTTGACCGTAATGTTTGACAAGTTATTTTGGAGAAACACAAACGGATTTTTGAATTGTGATCCAGAAAATGCGTCGCTGGCGGTCATAGCAACAATGAACAGCTGAGGTAGTTGACCAGATATTAAATTGGTTGCAGTGAACGTAAGTAGGTTACTTGCGATGGTGAATGTCTTTATCTCGGTTCGTGATATAGGGTATCTGGCGGCTTCTCTATTGAGCTTTTGCTGTACCGCATTAAAGACGGATGGCATAAGCACATGACGCTGAACATGTAATGTTGCTTCTAATAGCTCAACTTTATAAGGACACTTTACTTCTAGCACTCTGGCTTCAGAAGTCCATATAAAGAAATCATCCGATGTTCTGGCGAGCTTAAGCTTCATATCGCAGTTGTTGATAATAAATCTGTCTTGCATGCACAAGTCGATGAATAGAGGTCCATAAAGTTCAAATGTGCTGCTTTCCTTTACTAGGGCTGCTCTGCTCGTACCTCCTTCATTGGTTGCAGTAGCATCTGCAGGATCTGTGTCTTGATAGTAGCCGCAAGACGGACCTTCGACCTCTTTCCAATCTTTGCCATAACCGAGACAAGTTTGAATATAAGCCTTATAGGCATAGGCAGTTGAAAGCGAAGTAACTGGATAATCGTTAATTGATAGATCAACGCTTTGAAATAATGAATGAAGCATATTGTTGGTAGTAAGGAGCTTTGCGGTCTTAGCTGCAGCCTTGTTATCGTGTGTAACGATTTTTGCTTTAATGTAAAGATTGGTGTTACGGAGGTCAATGAATGAACTGTTTCCAATGATGTGGAATTGTATGTCGGCAAATCGTTCGGCCAAGTTATATTGGGGAAACACCTTTTGTACAAAAGAATAGGAAACTCCAATGTCCGTTGGTAAGGCTGAAAAAATATCCAGTTCCGACCGGATGTTTGGTCGGCTGCCTTCAACAAGATGAACTTCAGCCATGCTTCCTCTTCTTCCTACGACCCTTCTTTTTCTTTAACTTTCTTCGCTTTTTACCGCCAAATTGTTCAGGTGCCCTTCGTCTACGTTTTTTTCGCCCGCCTTGTTGTGTTTTTCGTCCTCCTGCTTTCCGCCCGCCTTGCTGAATTTTACGACGAGATGTTTCCCGGCCGGTGCCTTTTCTCTTTCTGACGAATAAATTCTTTCTAGTGGCTTTTATGGATGAATTGAAAGGTAGAGAATATGCGGAGGGAACCATCCCAAGACCTTCACCGGTTTGCTCCATTATGACGACTGAGGAAATGAAAGGTTAATCATGCCAATTTTAAGGTGTGCAAATTGACGTCGTAATTTAAGAGGCAACTTTCACAGATGTAGTCTCCTTTCATGCGTCTCCCCTCACAAAAGTTTTCCCAACAATCGTCACATCTATAACAGCCAGAGCATGGAAGGATATTATAACACCGAGAACAATGAGGCTCACCGGGTTCCTTACACTCAAGCCATTTATCAACAGGAATGTCCATTATAATCGTTTAGGTCGAATGAGTAGTTTCACGTAGCTAACTGAGTGAGGGACTGATATCTCATTTAGGTCTTCATCAAGTATTTGTACTTGAATGGAGTCAAAGATGTTTGCAGCCAAAGGGAAGTACTCAATGCTTTTGTAAGTTTCATCAACCCTTTCATGGTCGAACCCTTTGACGACAAGAGACTTGATAACAGGAATGAATCGTTCTCCAAAGTACTGGTTTTTGATTACGTTAACCAGTACGAGAGCTTTGCGGTCATGAATTAATTCAAATTGAGGGTAATAAGTTTCGGATTCACCCACATCCAGATCTATGCTGTAGCTATTAAAAAGTTTGGCAAGCTTTCCATGAAATGCCAATGTCAAGGGAACTGCACCGTCTTCATTTTCGTTTACCACTTCAACTTGCATCGATTTTGCGTAGAATACAAGCTTATTGTCTGGTTTCTCTGTAAGGGCTGTGTTAATGGAGGATATGAGTGAATGCAGGTCATACTCTGCAGGTTCCTCAATTTTTACAGTACGACCTTTTCGAATTGTCCTTAGACTGAATCTCAATGTAGAGGGCGTAAATGTAAACCATGAACGGTCTCTGGCAACCGGCGCGGTGTGCTCTCCAAAGGTAAACTCATTTATATCGAATCCCAAAATGCTTGCCAACCATGCTTCAATCAATAGACTTGTACTAGGAGTTTTGTTGTCTAGTACTACTAGATTGTCATCTGAGTACTTCAAAGTAATTGAGATGGATTTCCGAGCAAGTAATTCAGGTAGATCATCAACAACATTTTGAACTGTAGGAAAGCTGTTTGGTATTTCTGCATTTACTATCTTCGGTTTCCCAAATATGAGTCTCAAAACATCATCTTCGCTGTTGAAAAACGTTCTGTACGTTGAAGTGAATTAAACCGCAGCTAATCCGCATTCATAATTCCCGCCTTCAAAGGGTCTGTATAGATCATTGGTAAAATTCCCACCTCTATTGTGTCTGTATTTGTTTTTACAGAAATGACTTGCCAACTCGATGCTTACAGTATCCATGATTAAGATGGAATGAATTTTGAAAGCTCTTGTTCGTAAAATATACCCGTTAAGAGTTCTTCGTTTAAAGATGCTTTCTGCTTTTTAGGCTTTTTCCCTGCTTTTATTCGTTCCTGGTCCTCTACAGCTTTTCGGTTAATTTCTTCCTCGCTTTCTTTTAGGAGATATGTAGGTGGTATTGTCTTGTACACTTTTCCAATGGTAAAAACTTCGTCTTTGAATCCAGGTAGGTATCCTTTACGAAAAGGTTCTTGAAGTTTGGAAATAAAGACAGGGTCTCCAACTTTAAATCGAGGGTCTTGCTTTTTACGGTTAATTAGATGACCAAATGTATTCTTCCACACTTCGTTTTCGTTGTCATCATCGACATCAATGGGTCTATGTTTGGTAGTACTATGAATTGTGTGATTATAAGTGTTCACAAATGTGTTAAGTACATCAATATATTTGAAATTGTTTTTGTAGGTCCAGTATCTAGCAATTTTCATTAGAATGGTACGGTGCCATCGCTCGCAGACACTTGCTTTGTTCTCGGAGTATGAATGAATGAGATGAACCCCTATAGTCTTAAGGTAAGCCTTAAATTTAGAGTTTACAAACTCAGTACCTTGATCTGACAATATTTCTCGGGGTTTGCCAAGCCTTTTTATTACTACCTTTAATGCTTGCAACGCTTCGTCTGCTTGTTTAGATTTAAGGGGCACAGCTGTTGCCATTTTGGAGAACACATCAATAGCAGTGAGTAGGTACTTGACCCCGTTATTTTCTGATGCGTACTTTGACAGATCTAACAAGTCTATTTGAAATTGATGAAGGCGGAAGTGAACCATGAACTTTCGTCTAGGGAATTTTTACGAACAGGGGTGTGGAGGGCATAGGCCCTTAACTTCCGCAATTCCTTTTCAATGACTTCTTTGTTCTTATACTTCCTGTTTTTCATAAAGGTCGAAAGGCCAGAGAAGGAGCCTGAAAACCTAGGGTTAAGGTACGCTCTTTTAATGTAGGCCATCGTTATAAATAAGATTGTTTACTTGATGGGGAGTTAGTAAGGGACAAGATGCCTTTCACGTGTGTTGTTATTGAATGCCCTCGGCACTACAAGGAACCTGTATATGTGCAGTCTGTAAATCTCAATTGTTTTTGCCATGTGAATGAAAGTATTAGGTCATCTCGTGTATTTGTTAAATTTTATTGTATTTGGTGCGATGGTCAAAGAAATAAAACCATACACCAGACGCCCGAACAATTGGAGCACTGTTCGAGTTAAGTTTACCACTTTTGCTACAGGTGTAACACGAGTTAATATCATAAGGGAACTTAATAACAGATACCATAATATAGGTTTTAATAGTACCGTAGTTCCATACATTTTGCCAGACATTTGCCAATTTTGGAGCGAGACTGGAAAAATTTGTTTAAAGACTCAATTAGAAGACTCTAACCTTCAACTGAGATTGAAACAAAATAAGGAAGAACCGGATAGCATAGATTCTTTAGACATTTTGAAAGAAAGTTACTACAATCTTAATGTTGACGGAAGATATCATATTAGTGCTTTTGCTTATTGTTTCAATTGTCATCACCAGCATTATCAGCAAGACGGACATAAAAAAGATGATTTTTTTGTAAAGACTAAAAGGGATTTTGAAGAGAACAGTTGCGCTACTGTGTAAAATGCCAAAACCAATACCATTCCTCCGTAAAAACTCTGAACACTTGCACCCTACTGTCGAATCCCGAATAGCAACATTGGCAAATTGGAATCATTCTAAAATAACAGCGGAGGAATTAGCTTATGCCGGATTTTATTCCACAGGGTTTCGGGATCAAGTGCAGTGTTTCTTTTGTGAAATTAAATTAGAAAACTGGGAAACTTATGACTGTCCATTTTTTGAACATATATTGCACAACCCTGCATGTACTTATATAAGAGTCAATAAGCATAAAGTCAAAAATTTAAAACCGGAGCCTGAAGAAGTTAATCCTTTAAACCCTTGTAAGCTTTGCCACGAGAGAGACGCTTGTTACGCGAATATGCTTTGTGGACACCTGGTTAGTTGCAGTAGTTGTTGTTGTATGCAGATACGATGCGGATTATGTCGCGGAGAAATAGTTAGTGTCATGAAAATATACATATAATGTTTCCGTATAACGGCAGCGCGGTTCATATTGTTATAAGTGATATTCATCCTGATGAAGAAGTATTGAAAGACACCTTTGGTGACAATTGGTTGATTACTTGTGAGAACCTTTGCTTAGACGTTGCTGAAAGATACGACAAAATCAGTGACCATGTTTCTGTTTACTTGCATTCATATACACTAGAACAAATAGAATTGGAACCTTGGAGAAAGCGACATATACACATAATACTACGTGCCGATGAAAATACGGAAGACAGGTTGGCAAGAGTGTCATCAGAGGGATATTCCATGAGTTGGGAATGCCTGTTTGACCATTATAACGTCTGCGAATTCTTAGGTAAAGTATAACATATTGAATAAATACACTTAATGAAAGGTTATGTTATTTCAGCATGTTATACTTTACAGGTCGATTGGCTACAAGAGACGCTGATCCTTTGTTAAGTCCTTTGTTAAGTGCTTTGCAAGAAGAGGAGTACTGCAAAAATGTGTTAGCATTAAGTTACAAAATGTTGACAGTGGTATCTTTTAAAGCAAAAGGACCAAGACATCCATCCCGTGCAACGGCTTTAGCTAGGAAGAGGACATTTAAAGGTGAAGATGTAGTAGATAAATATGACATAATTAAGCAAGGATTTTTCAAGCAAGTTAACAGATACTGTTGTTATTATTGTAATTTAAAGGTGACAAAAACAGATACCAAACCAGATACTTGGCATTTGTTTTACGGTAAAAGGTGCGCGTTTAATATTGTTGTGTCTATGAAAGAAAGTAAAGTTATCAGCCCATATATATGTAAGAGATGTGGTGACGAAGCAACGTTAATGTTTAACTGCAATTGCATATGCTGCTGCAGAAATTGCGTCTTTGATCGCCCCAACTGCGATTTATGCAATGCTCCTATAACAGGTGTATGCAGAGTTTTTTCATAATGTTTTCTAATTCAATATCTTTGAGGTTCTCCGGACCAAAGACAGAATCAATGAAAGAGTTAGAGACTAGGTATGCTGAATTTATAAAAAACAATCATATGAAATATGAGAATATAACCAACTTATCAAAGCAAGGATTTTTTCCTTCGTGTGCAGAACCCGGGTCAGTAAACTGTTGGTACTGCGACCTCAAGATTAATTTATATTTGCCTGGGATAACTGATAAGTTGGGTATTCATACTTTATATGATAAGCAGTGCGCGTTTGATGAAATCAATAACCTTCGTCCAAGGACAGGAGATTTAGTGAAACCTTGTGTATACTGTGCAATAAGAGAAACGGAATTTTTTAACTGTTGCTGTGGAAGATTGCTATCTTGTCGCGAGTGCGTTTTAGATGAATACTTATGTGCATGTTGTTCAATGAATGTAACAAAAGTGATTAAGTTCAACGTAGGTTAAAAGAAGGAGGAGTTAGTGCAGTTATAATGAGAGCATCTTTAAGTTTTTAATTAAGAAGAAAAATGGGAAAGACTGCTAAAATACTAGCTTTTGACCGTGATCGATGGCAATGCCATGGATGCAATTTCGATTGGATCCCTGGATTACATTCGGTGATTCATGTTTTAATGTGGACGTTGGAACAATTTTGCACGGACTGCAAAGTGAAAGCAGAGAAAATAAGGTAAATCTATTTTTTTACATTTAATTTTGTAAATATTGATTTTATTTTCGATTTACAGACCAGAAGAAGACACCGCTTCGGAGGAAGCGCGGGTGCTGGAAAAGAATAAATGGACTTGTACATACTGCAACTGGACCTGGCTTACTAAAAGTAAAACTTGCATTCTTTACGTCTACGGCAACAATACAGCGTGTGGAGACTGTATTATAACTAATAAGAAAGATGTCCAGATCCAAGTTCTCACCTAGTAAGTTATACTATTATGCATAAAGTAAATGTAAATACAATTTCTAAATACACGTAGTGAACGCGACCAGCTGAAGACGAGGGTTTCAAAGTTGGAGAACTACATAAAGATTAAGTGGAGGCTAGACGACCAAAAACCGGGACCCTCAAGACCGCCGCGTCCACCCACCCCCGGACCATGCAGGAAGCGTTCGAAGCCACTTCCACCGTCCGATTCAGATTCAGACTTTGAGCCCCGAGCAACGTTTTTTAACTTAACACAAGAACGAAGAGATGTGATGGAGGAACGGGATTCGTCTTCTTCCGATGATTTGCCAGACCTCGACGATGACTTTAAGCTAGAGAAAACTTTTGCGAAAACAATGGCCTCGCCAGATCCATCCAAGCATTCATCCAGTCTAACAATGCCATTTGTAGGCATTACAGACGTTGAAATAACTGGAGAGGTGAAAAAATTGGTGTCATCATCAGATTCCTCATCATCCGACAACTTACCGGACCTTGTGGACATAAAACAGGAGAAAAAGTCATCAGAAACAGATACGGCAGAGGAGACTCGGGAGGTGATTGATGTCTCGTCAGAAGAGGAGACTGCAAAGCCGACGACTGATTCGGAGACAGAATGGCCCGAATTAGATATTACTCAACTTGAGGAAACACCTGAAAAGGTAGAGCAACAGGGTCCATCAAAGCCGGTTTTCAAGGATGAGCTGTTACCCACAATCGAGGACATAAGGCTAATGGTCCAGATTGACGGACTGGTACCGTCGTCAGATTCATCGGTAGCGTGCTCATCATCATCATCGGAGTCGGACAGCGTACCAGACGTGAAACCATCGAAGGTTGTGGACTATAAGGGGAGCGACTCGGAGGAATACGAGTGGCCGAAGTTAGACATTCCTCTTCCTAAACCAAAGGAAGATTTGATGTACGGGTCGGACGACGGGTGCCAGCCGTGGCCTGCTATTCCGGTGGCGGTGGAATCAGACTACGACGAAGACGGAGCCGACTGGAGGAGGAAGTGGGGGCGAAAGCCGTCGTCGGAGGTTGCAGCAACACAGACGTCACCGGTTGCGGTAAGTCTTGGTGTTAATGAAATCTTAATAGATATTTTATATGTATATTATGTTTACAGCCGCCTAATTCTCCGGCAGAGGCTTCAACCCAAACGTCACCGGTGTGCATTGCGGTAAACAACTGCATGGCATTCATATTTTTTACGATTATGTATGTTTATATTTGTGACTAATTTTAATGCAGCCTCCAAATTCTCCGGCAACCCCCTCCAAGGGAGCGGGCCCCGCGAAAAGAAAGTCCGTGGCAAGCCGGACTTTGGATTTTTCTGAATTTTGAGCATTATAATGAAGTAGTAAATGATGTAGCAATAAAAATAGCAGCATTATAATTACTTTTAACTCTTTTTTATTTAATACATAATGGTTTACTACATAATCATCATATTTCCTAAAGAAGCATATTCATATTTACTACATAACCATAATCATATTAACTATATTTACTATATTTACTACATAAGCATAATCATCATAACTATATTTACTACATTAGCATAATCATATTAACTATATTTACTACATAAGCATAATAACTATATTATAATCACAATTATTCCACTTTACGACGTTTTGCGGGTGGTAATTCCGTGATTTCACCTTCCTCTTCCCCATGAGTTACGCATTTCGGGTCGTCACATTGGTTCGTGCTGCAATTACATACAAATATAGAATATAAGCTCTTAAATACATAAGGATTCGACTTACACATATTGTATATGGTGATATAGTTGTTTCCATTGCTTTTCTGTAGGCTGAGTGTCAGGATATAAATCAGTACCAAGGTAACTATATCTAAATAATGTTTAATTATTATTTTATAATTTAATTAATAGACATGATTACTTACATTGACTCGTCGTCTTCCATTCCCGAGTCGTCGTTGTGCGTTGCAAAATCAATTTTTTCGTGTTTACGCGCCTCACAGAGACAATGCCAACACAATTGTTCCCCCTTATTTAAACAATAAATTTGATATTCTTTTTTCTGTAGCCAGTCAAATTTGCAACTGTCACAGTAAAATCGGTCGATGTCAATATCGACACATCTTACAATTTTTCTCAAAGCCATTTTGCTTACTGAATGCTAAAGAGCGCGGCTTGTATTTATATTACCAAGCATCAAAGGCGGCCCGCTTTCTTTGACTCACTTCCTTGTTTGATTATTTTATGTTTAGTCATCATGAATAATTCAAGCAACGAGCCGCCACCGGAAAAATCTTCCGATTCTAAGGAAGATCCTTCCGATTCTAAGAAAGATCCTTCCGATTCTAAGGAAGATCCTTCCGATTCTAAGAAAGATCCTTCCGATTCTAAGGAAGATCCTTCCGATTCTAAGGAAGATCCTTCCGATTCTAAGGAATCATTAGATTCAGATTCATCGGATTCAAATTCATCAGATTCGGATTCATCGCATCCATGGGATTCAGCATTTGAAAATTATTTAGATTGTAAACGCCCCCTGAAGAAGTGCAAAGGATGCTACTGCTGCGACTTATGCCACTACCCATTTTGCGAGGGAATGCTTGACGATTTTGGATGGACAACCTGTAACGACTGTTTCATGTTCCCTTAAGGTTCGCATTATATCATTAGTCATCATGGAGGAAGCATTCAAAAATTTGCACATCATCAAGTATGATGTAGCTATATCAGATTCAACATATGATTCATTTCTTCATTCTATATATGATAGAGATATCCGCTGCCAGAACTCCTTTAAGTGTACCGGCTGCTATTGCTGCTACTCTTGTGGAAAGATGTTTTGTGAAGGCAAATTCGACTCAGAGGACGACTTATGTGGGGACTGCTATAATACGAAGTACTCAGGACCTTAGGACTCATTCACCATGGAGCAGGACCAGCCAAAGGTTATGTGCGAAGGCTGCGGTTGGCGCCCGAAAAAGGTGCCAGAAGAAGTTGATCCACCTACTAAGTTGACATGCTACTACCGGAAACATGACGACGACACTTTTTTCATTCATATGAAACGGACGACCGTAAGGGATAAAAAGGAAATGTACATCAACTGCCAGAGAAATTCTTCTATGGAAGACATATTTATACAGAAAATTTTCAAAAAGTTTTAAAAGGTGCACAAAATATTTTACCTAGGTGGAAATTTGTTAAGCAGAAAACGTTTGTATACGAATACATCATCCTTCGTGTACATTCGTGCAGATAAAGCTTAGTGTACAAGCACACATGCGAGAACATTCCAAAGTTCACAAGCATATACGCAGAACGTTGACCCACTTTCCCTCAGTCTTTCCGCGTCTCTCACACAGCACAGAGCTGCTGCTGCTGGAAAATAAAAAATCACGTGATTTCTAATATTTTTCTACGTTTCCCACCAAAAATCACGTGATTTTCTATTTTCATCACTCCGCCCCCTGGGGGGTGGGGCCGCCCCCTTGCCGCCCCCTCGGAAAACAAGGAGTCACGTGATCACCACGCGATTCCCCGCATTTTTTCATGCTAGGATGGCTCAACCATTTTTTTCAGCCTCGGGGGTCGGCCCGACCCCCTATGCATGTTCCGTAGTGGGTGGCGTTGGGAGGAAAAGGGCTTCCTAACGCCATTATCTACCTCTCTCTTTCATGGTAATCCAGACAGAGCACAAGTCTGTAAAATGTTGTTATAAAGACACATTTAAGTGAGCTGTTGCAAAACTATTTATTTATAGACTCAATCTCATTTATACAGCAGAAGGATATTTATCGAGCGTACTAATAGAAACAGAACTACAATTAGTTGACAATAGGCACAAACTATTTCACTATTTACCTGTAGAGAAAAAAGTAATTTGTTTCTTAACTTACATTCTCTCAATTCACTCTGACTCTGACATGATATTTCTTCCTTGCATTGTTAATAATGTCATTATCTCTTGAATAGACACTTTCCCTCTCTCAATTCCATGATTTGTCAATTTATTATTACAACTGCTTATTATCATACTACTACAACCTACTTTATACATGTTAGAATATATGTAACATACGTACCTATTTGTGACAAATGGAAAATACAAGACAATCCAACACTTGATTAAAATAAAACCAAAATGCTACAATTACAATTAAATTTTATGCTTAGTCCAACAATACCTTCGTATATAACGTAACTTGAGAACTATAATTATTATTTTCGACACTGTAATATAATACCTCCTTAACTTAGAAGATAGTTATTGAAATGTAATATGATATCTTCATTTATTGTGTTCCTGGTGTGGCAATACAAATTGTGGTAGAGTAGCATATATGGAATGTGTAAAACAGTTGGTTGATTTTTGGTTTGCTGAATTACGTATTATTACACTGTATTGTATAAGTATCCATCAGCGGTAGTAAGTGAGATAAATCGATTCATCTTGTCACGTCCAGTTCAGTCAAATCAAAGTGGAGCAATTCAAGTCTTGCAGTGTGGTTTGGGTTGCTTAGCCAAAGCCAAGTCAAGTGCTCATGCTGAAATGAAAAGTGACGGACAGCCGTAACGAAAGGAAATGAGTTGATTGAGCAGAGAGCAGTTAGCCAGCCAGACTTCCCAACTAAATCAGAACACTTTCATTTTCATTCCTATTCATCTCTCGCTACCTAGAATTACTGTCATTTTGCAAATTGCTCTGAAACTGCTCCTACTTACATTTTTTCATATACTGCTCCTACTACCTATCATGTTCAGAATTTATGTTCCTTCATACAGAGTATTTATCTGTATTACTGATTATTAAATAATCAGAAATAAAACTGTAAAAAATAATCAGTACTTTAATGTAGCATTAAAAATTATTCAATTTTTGCCAAATTTTTTTACGTAAAATGCTCTAAAATAGTTTGAATTGCATGAATAATTAAGCAAGTCCTAGAAATCAAAGTTAGAGATTATGCAATTCAGTGTACACAGTCAGAAAATGTTTGGAATTTGAGTTTTATGTAAAAAAAAATATTTTGTGATGAAACATTTGGTGTGTTGGATGTTTTGTAAGGTTCGTAATATTT
>JABJWA020000316.1:0-19000 GCA_020352615.2 Yoshiicerus persimilis | reverse complement strand
TCTTCGTATGTTACGTGCCTCTAATGCTGCTCTCTGCTGCGCTTGGTATACCGGGTCGTTTCTTCTGTTAAATCTTCCCGCTCTGTCGAGATGTGACATCTATTGCAACATCAACGTTAAAGGTGTCTTGTACATCCAATGTTGTAGAGTCTGGTACATCCAATGTTGAAGAGTCTGGTACATCCAAGCTTGCGGTGGATACGATATACTTGTATACCTTGACCTTAGCAATGGCTTGTAAAGTCAACTCTCTCTCAGCAGTATACCCGTATACTTTGACTCTAGCAATGGCTTGTAAAGTCAACTCGCTTAGCAGTATACCCGTAAGCGTATGTCACGAAGAGTTACAATACTCGTAAGTATTTAACACACTTACAATACTCGTAACTTGTGCGAAATATCCAAAAAAATATTACCAGGTTGAGTGGTGGCGATGGCGTCTCGTCCTCCTTGCTGGCTTTACTCGTACACCTCAAGGTTACGTTAGAAAATACCAAAATGGATACCGAAAACTAAGTTGAATACACAGATAGACAATTAGTACTTATCTTTTTTATCAAATTTCAACATAAATTCTATATCTTAAATTGTATATTACTAGCTATTTCTGTAGCTTAGTTTACTGCTTACAATTAGCTTACACTTTAGTTAGTTACACTTTAGGTAAAACTTTAGTTCAAAATTATTACTGCTTCACAAAATATTTATCTATCATAAAAATAGTTAAAATACAAAATTTTATGAAAAATACAACATTTTCTTTTAGAGTTTTAATTGAGATTTAATGAGGACTGTTGCGGTCGTCATTGTAAAGAGTTTGTATATGGGTGGCCTACCCTAGTAGTTCTTTATGCTACTAATCACGAAGATTACATAAGGTTCTCACTCAATAAATCCCAATATGCTCAATACTAATAATATGTATGTAATAATATGATTGATACAATAATTACCAATACAGACTTCTGACTCTCGTTCCTTAGTAGTTCTGTGGAATCACTTCAATGAGTTTGTTATTTAGCACAATAGTAATACTCCAATTGATTCACACAATACAATATATAATTCAAATACTACTAACTAGGAATAAAATACAATTCAGAAATAATAAAGTAATAAAGTCTAATCGGTAGTTGTCTCCAAGTTCACAGTCGGAAATACCGAGTGAGCTAATGTAGTAACGACACGACAGAACTGCTGTGTGTCTAGTAAACGACTCAGGTCGAACAATGGCTGTTTCTCGAGTATATGGAGTTGGAGGTGGTAAACGGTCGGTTTTCCGTAGTGGGTGTTAGTGCGGCTGGCTGTTCCTTACAAAATTTTGAGAAGCAAATTTCCAAATTTTGAGAACCAAATTTCCAAATTTTGAGAAGCAAATTTCCAAATTTTGAGAAGCAAATTTCCAAATTTTGAGAAGCAAATTTCCAAATTTTGGGAAGCAAATTTCCAAATTTTGAGAAGCAAATTTCCAAATTTTGAGAAGCAAATTTCCAAATTTTGAGAAGCAAATTTCCAAATTTTGAGAAGCAAATTTCCAAATTTTGAGAAGCAAATTTCCAAATTTTTAGAAGCAAATTTCCAAATTTTGAGAAGCAAATTTCCAAATTTTGAGAAGCAAATTTCCAAATTTTGAGAAGCAAATTTCCAAATTTTGAGAAGCAAATTTCCAAATTTTGAGAAGCAAATTTCCAAATTTTGAGAAGCAAATTTCCAAATTTTGAGAAGCAAGTTTCCAAATTTTGAGAAGCAAATTTCCAAATTTTGAGAAGCAAATTTCCAAATTTTGAGAAGCAAATTTCCAAATTTTGAGAAGCAAATTTCCAAATTTTGAGAAGCAAATTTCCAAATTTTGAGAAGCAAATTTTGGAAAGCGGGTTAAATATTTTAATGCTACCCCGCTAACAAAGCAAAAGAAGCATTTATATTTTCAATTGTTCTTTTTTGAAAGTAAATTTTTGCATAATTTATTTATTTCTATTACTTGTAAAACAGAAACGGTACGAAAATCGCGAAAAGGTTGGACCTTATGGAAATTTATTTGTGGGTATCTCAAACTCCTTTATTGTTAGAAGCAGTAAAAAAATATTTTGACTAAAAGTTGAATTGATTATCTCGTTAACCTTATGCAAAAAAAGGAATTTTGAGAAAACCGTTCATAAGATTTTGATGGCCAAAGAACTTAGCCTTCAGTTTGGGCCAATACGTTCAAATCCGCAGTAAAAATATTTTCTATTAAGATTTACGAAAATGAGATTCTTAACAGACACACACACAGACACACACACAGACAAACCCGTTCTATAAGCCCTTGGTGGGGCTAAAAAGTGGTCATATTTTTCATTTTTGAGAAAAGTTGATTTGAAAATCTTAAAATTTTTTTGTATGAGATTGCAACTGTCATAAAAGGTTTTCCCTCCGGATTCGGAGAAATGTGAGATTGCAGAGTTGTAGAGTGACGTCTAGTGTACAAACATCATCAATAAAAAAAGTGGTCATATTTTTCATTTTTGAGAAAACTTGATTTGAAAATCTTAAAATTTTGTTGTATGAGATTGCAACTGTCATAAAAAGTTTTCCCTCCGGATTCGGAGGAATGTGAGATAGCAGAGTTGTAGAGTGACTTCTAGTGTACAAATATCATCAATAAAAAAAGTGGTCATATTTTTCATTTTTGAGAAAAGTTGATTTGAAAATCTTAAAATTTTTTTGTATGAGATTGTAAGTGTCATAAAAGGTTTTACCCCCGGATTCGGAGAAATGTGAGATAGCAGAGTTGTAGAGTGACTTCTAGTGTACAAATATCATCAATAAAAAAAGTGGTCATATTTTTCATTTTTGAGAAAAATTGATTTGAAAATCTTAAAATTTTTTTGTATGAGATTGCAAGTCTCATAAAAACTTTCCCTCCGGATTCGCAGAAATGTGAGATAGCAGAGTTGTAGAGTGACCTCCAGTCTACAAATATCATTAATAAAAAAAGTGGTCATATTTTTCATTTTTGAGAGAAGTTGATTTGAAAATCTTAAAATTTTTTTGTATGAGATTTTAACCGTCATAAAAAGTTTTCCCTACGGATTCGGAGAAATGTGAGATAGCAGAGTTGTAGAGTGACCTCCAGTCTACAAATATCATCAATAAAAAAAGTGGTCATATTTTTCATTTTTGAGAAAAGTTGATTTGAAAATCTTAAAATTTTTTTGTATGAGATTGCAACTGTCATAAAAACTTTTCCCTACGGATTCGGAGAAATGTGAGATAGCAGAGTTGTAGAGTGACTTCTGGTGTACAAACATCATCAATAAAAAAAGTGGTCATATTTTTCATTTTTGAGAAAAATTGATTTGAAAATCTTAAAATTTTTTTGTATGAGATTGCAAGTCTCATTAAAACTTTCCCTCCGGATTCGGAGAAATGTGAGATAGCAGAGTTGTAGAGTGACCTCTAGTCTACAAATATCATCAATAAAAAAAGTGGTCATATTTTTCATTTTTGAGAAAAGTTGATTTGAAAATCTTAAAATTTTTTTGTATGAGATTGTAAGTGTCATAAAAGGTTTTCCCCCCGGACTCGGAGAAATGTGAGATAGCAGAGTTGTAGAGTGACTTCTAGTGTACAAATATCAATAAAAAAAGTGGTCATATTTTTCATTTTTGAGAAAATTTGATTTGAAAATCTTAAAATTTTTTTGTATGAGATTGCAAGTCTCATAAAAACTTTTCCCTCCCGATTCGGAAAAATGTGAGATAGCAGAGTTGTAGAGTGACCTCTAGTTTACAAATATCATCAATAAAAAAAGTGGTCATATTTTTCATTTTTGAGAAAAGTTGATTAGAAAATCTTAAAATTTTTTTGTATGAGATTGTAAGTGTCATAAAAGGTTTTACCCCCGGATTCGGAGAAATGTGAGATAGCAGAGTTGTAGAGTGACTTCTAGTGTACAAATATCATCAATAAAAAAAGTGGTCATATTTTTCATTTTTGAGAAAAGTTGATTTGAAAATCTTAAAATTTTTTTGTATGAGATTTCAACCGTCATAAAAAGTTTTCCCTACGGATTCGGAGAAATGTGAGATAGCAGAGTTGTAGAGTGACTTCTGGTGTACAAATATCATCAATAAAAAAAGTGGTCATATTTTTCATTTTTGAGAAAAGTTGATTTGAAAATCTTAAAATTTTTTTGTATGAGATTGCAACTGTCATAAAAACTTTTCCCTACGGATTCGGAGAAATGTGAGATAGCAGAGTTGTAGAGTGACTTCTGGTGTACAAACATCATCAATAAAAAAAGTGGTCATATTTTTCATTTTTGAGAAAAATTGATTTGAAAATCTTAAAATTTTTTTGTATGAGATTGCAAGTCTCATAAAAACTTTTCCCTCCGGATTCGGAAAAATGTGAGATAGCAGAGTTGTAGAGTGACCTCTAGTTTACAAATATCATCAATAAAAAAAGTGGTCATATTTTTCATTTTTGAGAAAAGTTGATTAGAAAATCTTAAAATTTTTTTGTATGAGATTGTAAGTGTCATAAAAGGTTTTACCCCCGGATTCGGAGAAATGTGAGATAGCAGAGTTGTAGAGTGACTTCTAGTGTACAAATATTATCAATAAAAAAAGTGGTCATATTTTTCATTTTTGAGAAAAATTGATTTGAAAATCTTAAAATTTTTTTGTATGAGATTGCAAGTCTCATAAAAACTTTTCCCTTTGGATTCGGAGAAATGCGAGATAGCAGAGTTGTAGAGTGACCTCTAGTCTACAAATATCATCAATAAAAAAAGTGGTCATATTTTTCATTTTTGAGAAAAATTGATTTGAAAATCTTAAAATTTTTTTGTATGAGATTGCAAGTCTCATAAAAACTTTCCCTCCGGATTCGGAGAAATGTGAGATAGCAGAGTTGTAGAGTGACCTCTAGTCTACAAATATCATCAATAAAAAAGTGGTCATATTTTTCATTTTTGAGAAAACTTGATTTGAAAATCTTAAAATTTTGTTGTATGAGATTGCAACTGTCATAAAAAGTTTTCCCTCCGGATTCGGAGGAATGTGAGATAGCAGAGTTGTAGAGTGACTTCTAGTGTACAAATATCATCAATAAAAAAAGTGGTCATATTTTTCATTTTTGAGAGAAGTTGATTTGAAAATCTTAAAATTTTTTTGTATGAGATTGTAAGTGTCATAAAAGGTTTTCCCCCCGGACTCGGAGAAATGTGAGATAGCAGAGTTGTAGAGTGACTTCTAGTGTACAAATATCATCAATAAAAAAAGTGGTCATATTTTTCATTTTTGAGAAAAGTTGATTTGAAAATCTTAAAATTTTTTTGTATGAGATTGCAAGTCTCATAAAAACTTTTCCCTCCGGATTCGGAAAAATGTGAGATAGCAGAGTTGTAGAGTGACCTCTAGTTTACAAATATCATCAATAAAAAAAGTGGTCATATTTTTCATTTTTGAGAAAAGTTGATTAGAAAATCTTAAAATTTTTTTGTATGAGATTGTAAGTGTCATAAAAGGTTTTACCCCCGGATTCGGAGAAATGTGAGATAGCAGAGTTGTAGAGTGACTTCTAGTGTACAAATATCATCAATAAAAAGAGTGGTCATATTTTTCATTTTTGAGAAAAGTTGATTTGAAAATCTTAAAATTTTTTTGTATGAGATTTCAACCGTCATAAAAAGTTTTCCCTACGGATTCGGAGAAATGTGAGATAGCAGAGTTGTAGAGTGACTTCTGGTGTACAAATATCATCAATAAAAAAAGTGGTCATATTTTTCATTTTTGAGAAAAGTTGATTTGAAAATCTTAAAATTTTTTTGTATGAGATTGCAACTGTCATAAAAACTTTTCCCTACGGATTCGGAGAAATGTGAGATAGCAGAGTTGTAGAGTGACTTCTGGTGTACAAACATCATCAATAAAAAAAGTGGTCATATTTTTCATTTTTGAGAAAAATTGATTTGAAAATCTTAAAATTTTTTTGTATGAGATTGCAAGTCTCATAAAAACTTTCCCTCCGGATTCGGAGAAATGTGAGATAGCAGAGTTGTAGAGTGACCTCTAGTCTACAAATATCATCAATAAAAAAGTTGTCATATTTTTCATTTTTGAGAAAAGTTGATTTGAAAATCTTAAAATTTTTTTGTATGAGATTGTAAGTGTCATAAAAGGTTTTCCCCCCGGATTCGGAGAAATGTGAGATAGAAGAGTTGTAGAGTGACTTCTAGTGTACAAATATCATCAATAAAAAAAGTGGTCATATTTTTCATTTTTGAGAAAAGTTGATTTGAAAATCTTAAAATTTTTTTGTAAGAGATTGCAAGTCTCATAAAAACTTTTCCCTCCGGATTCGGAAAAATGTGAGATAGCAGAGTTGTAGAGTGACCTCTAGTTTACAAATATCATCAATAAAAAAAGTGGTCATATTTTTCATTTTTGAGAAAAGTTGATTAGAAAATCTTAAAATTTTTTTGTATGAGATTGTAAGTGTCATAAAAGGTTTTACCCCCGGATTCGGAGAAATGTGAGATAGCAGAGTTGTAGAGTGACTTCTAGTGTACAAATATCATCAATAAAAAAAGTGGTCATATTTTTCATTTTTGAGAAAAATTGATTTGAAAATCTTAAAATTTTTTGTATGAGATTGCAAGTCTCATAAAAACTTTTCCCTTTGGATTCGGAGAAATGCGAGATAGCAGAGTTGTAGAGTGACCTCTAGTCTACAAATATCATCAATAAAAAAAGTGGTCATATTTTTCATTTTTGAGAAAAATTGATTTGAAAATCTTAAAATTTTTTTGTATGAGATTGTAAGTGTCATAAAAGGTTTTACCCCCGGATTCGGAGAAATGTGAGATAGCAGAGTTGTAGAGTGACTTCTAGTGTACAAATATCATCAATAAAAAAAGTGGTCATATTTTTCATTTTTGAGAAAAATTGATTTGAAAATCTTAAAATTTTTTTGTATGAGATTGCAAGTCTCATAAAAACTTTCCCTCCGGATTCGCAGAAATGTGAGATAGCAGAGTTGTAGAGTGACCTCCAGTCTACAAATATCATCAATAAAAAAAGTGGTCATATTTTTCATTTTTGAGAAAAGTTGATTTGAAAATCTTAAAATTTTTTTGTATGATATTTCAACCGTCATAAAAAGTTTTCCCTACGGATTCGGAGAAATGTGAGATAGCAGAGTTGTAGAGTGACTTCTGGTGTACAAATATCATCAATAAAAAAAGTGGTCATATTTTTCATTTTTGAGAAAAGTTGATTTGAAAATCTTAAAATTTTTTTGTATGAGATTGCAACTGTCATAAAAACTTTTCCCTACGGATTCGGAGAAATGTGAGATAGCAGAGTTGTAGAGTGACTTCTGGTGTACAAACATCATCAATAAAAAAAGTGGTCATATTTTTCATTTTTGAGAAAAATTGATTTGAAAATCTTAAAATTTTTTTGTATGAGATTGCAAGTCTCATAAAAACTTTCCCTCCGGATTCGGAGAAATGTGAGATAGCAGAGTTGTAGAGTGACCTCTAGTCTACAAATATCATCAATAAAAAAGTTGTCATATTTTTCATTTTTGAGAAAAGTTGATTTGAAAATCTTAAAATTTTTTTGTATGAGATTGTAAGTGTCATAAAAGGTTTTCCCCCCGGACTCGGAGAAATGTGAGATAGCAGAGTTGTAGAGTGACTTCTAGTGTACAAATATCATCAATAAAAAAAGTGGTCATATTTTTCATTTTTGAGAAAAGTTGATTTGAAAATCTTAAAATTTTTTTGTATGAGATTGCAAGTCTCATAAAAACTTTTCCCTCCGGATTCGGAAAAATGTGAGATAGCAGAGTTGTAGAGTGACCTCTAGTTTACAAATATCATCAATAAAAAAAGTGGTCATATTTTTCATTTTTGAGAAAAGTTGATTAGAAAATCTTAAAATTTTTTTGTATGAGATTGTAAGTGTCATAAAAGGTTTTACCCCCGGATTCGGAGAAATGTGAGATAGCAGAGTTGTAGAGTGACTTCTAGTGTACAAATATCATCAATAAAAAAAGTGGTCATATTTTTCATTTTTGAGAAAAGTTGATTTGAAAATCTTAAAATTTTGTTGTATGAGATTGCAACTGTCATAAAAAGTTTTCCCTCCGGATTCGGAGGAATGTGAGATAGCAGAGTTGTAGAGTGACTTCTGGTGTACAAATATCATCAATAAAAAAAGTGGTCATATTTTTCATTTTTGAGAAAAGTTGATTTGAAAATCTTAAAATTTTTTTGAATGAGATTGCAACTGTCATAAAAACTTTTCCCTACGGATTCGGAGGAATGTGAGATAGCAGAGTTGTAGAGTGACTTCTAGTGTACAAATATCATCAATAAAAAAAGTGGTCATATTTTTCATTTTTGAGAAAAGTTGATTTGAAAATCTTAAAATTTTTTTGTATGAGATTGTAAGTGTCATAAAAGGTTTTACCCCCGGATTCGGAGAAATGTGAGATAGCAGAGTTGTAGAGTGACTTCTAGTGTACAAATATCATCAATAAAAAAAGTGGTCATATTTTTCATTTTTGAGAAAAATTGATTTGAAAATCTTAAAATTTTTTTGTATGAGATTGCAAGTCTCATAAAAACTTTCCCTCCGGATTCGCAGAAATGTGAGATAGCAGAGTTGTAGAGTGACCTCCAGTCTACAAATATCATCAATAAAAAAAGTGGTCATATTTTTCATTTTTGAGAAAAGTTGATTTGAAAATCTTAAAATTTTTTTGTATGAGATTTCAACCGTCATAAAAAGTTTTCCCTACGGATTCGGAGAAATGTGAGATAGCAGAGTTGTAGAGTGACTTCTGGTGTACAAATATCATCAATAAAAAAAGTGGTCATATTTTTCATTTTTGAGAAAAGTTGATTTGAAAATCTTAAAATTTTTTTGTATGAGATTGCAACTGTCATAAAAACTTTTCCCTACGGATTCGGAGAAATGTGAGATAGCAGAGTTGTAGAGTGACTTCTGGTGTACAAACATCATCAATAAAAAAAGTGGTCATATTTTTCATTTTTGAGAAAAATTGATTTGAAAATCTTAAAATTTTTTTGTATGAGATTGCAAGTCTCATAAAAACTTTCCCCCCAGGTTCGGAGAAACGTGAGATAGCAGAGTTGTAGAGTGACCTCTAGTCTACAAATATCATCAATAAAAAAGTTGTCATATTTTTCATTTTTGAGAAAAGTTGATTTGAAAATCTTAAAATTTTTTTGTATGAGATTGTAAGTGTCATAAAAGGTTTTCCCCCCGGACTCGGAGAAATGTGAGATAGCAGAGTTGTAGAGTGACTTCTAGTGTACAAATATCATCAATAAAAAAAGTGGTCATATTTTTCATTTTTGAGAAAAGTTGATTTGAAAATCTTAAAATTTTTTTGTATGAGATTGCAAGTCTCATAAAAACTTTTCCCTCCGGATTCGGAAAAATGTGAGATAGCAGAGTTGTAGAGTGACCTCTAGTTTACAAATATCATCAATAAAAAAAGTGGTCATATTTTTCATTTTTGAGAAAAGTTGATTAGAAAATCTTAAAATTTTTTTGTATGAGATTGTAAGTGTCATAAAAGGTTTTACCCCCGGATTCGGAGAAATGTGAGATAGCAGAGTTGTAGAGTGACTTCTAGTGTACAAATATCATCAATAAAAAAAGTGGTCATATTTTTCATTTTTGAGAAAAGTTGATTTGAAAATCTTAAAATTTTTTTGTATGAGATTTCAACCGTCATAAAAAGTTTTCCCTACGGATTCGGAGAAATGTGAGATAGCAGAGTTGTAGAGTGACTTCTGGTGTACAAATATCATCAATAAAAAAAGTGGTCATATTTTTCATTTTTGAGAAAAGTTGATTTGAAAATCTTAAAATTTTTTTGTATGAGATTGCAACTGTCATAAAAACTTTTCCCTACGGATTCGGAGAAATGTGAGATAGCAGAGTTGTAGAGTGACTTCTGGTGTACAAACATCATCAATAAAAAAAGTGGTCATATTTTTCATTTTTGAGAAAAATTGATTTGAAAATCTTAAAATTTTTTTGTATGAGATTGCAAGTCTCATAAAAACTTTCCCTCCGGATTCGGAGAAATGTGAGATAGCAGAGTTGTAGAGTGACCTCTAGTCTACAAATATCATCAATAAAAAAGTTGTCATATTTTTCATTTTTGAGAAAAGTTGATTTGAAAATCTTAAAATTTTTTTGTATGAGATTGTAAGTGTCATAAAAGGTTTTACCCCCGGTTTCGGAGAAATGTGAGATAGCAGAGTTGTAGAGTGACTTCTAGTGTACAAATATCATCAATAAAAAAAGTGGTCATATTTTTCATTTTTGAGAAAAGTTGATTTGAAAATCTTAAAATTTTTTTGTATGAGATTGCAACTGTCATAAAAAGTTTTCCCTACGGATTCGGAGAAATGTGAGATAGCAGAGTTGTAGAGTGACTTCTGGTGTACAAATATCATCAATAAAAAAAGTGGTCATATTTTTCATTTTTGAGAAAAGTTGATTTGAAAATCTTAAAATTTTTTTGTATGAGATTGCAACTGTCATAAAAACTTTTCCCTACGGATTCGGAGAAATGTGAGATAGCAGAGTTGTAGAGTGACTTCTAGTGTACAAATATCATCAATAAAAAAAGTGGTCATATTTTTCATTTTTGAGAAAAGTTGATTTGAAAATCTTAAAATTTTTTTGTATGAGATTGCAAGTCTCATAAAAACTTTTCCCTCCGGATTCGGAGAAATGTGAGATAGCAGAGTTGTAGAGTGACCTCTAGTCTACAAATATCATCAATAAAAAAAGTGGTCATATTTTTCATTTTTGAGAAAAGTTGATTTGAAAATCTTAAAATTTTTTTGTATGAGATTGCAAGTCTCATAAAAAGTTTTCCCTCCGGATTCGGAGAAATGTGAGATAGCAGAGTTGTAGAGTGACCTCTAGTCTACAAATATCATCAATAAAAAAAGTGGTCATATTTTTCATTTTTGAGAAAAGTTGATTTGAAAATCTTAAAATTTTTTTGTATGAGATTGCAACTGTCATAAAAAGTTTTCCCTCCGGATTCGGAGAAATGTGAGATAGCAGAGTTGTAGAGTGACCTCCAGTGTACAAATATCATCAATAAAAACAGTGGTCATATTTTTCATTTTTGAGAAAAGTTGATTTGAAAATCATAAAATTTTTTTGTATGAGATTGCAAATCTCATATAAACTTTTCCCTCCGGATTCGGAGAAATGTGAGATAGCAGAGTTGTAGAGTGACCTCTAGTGTACACATATCATCCATAAAAAAGTGGTCATATTTTTCATTTTTGAGAAAAGTTGATTTGAAAATCTTAAAATTTTTTTGTATGAGATTGCAAGTGTCATAAAAAGTTTTCCCTCCGGATTCGGAGAAATGTGAGATAGCAAAGTTTTGGTCATATATTTGGTAAACACTATTGATTATTATTGATTAGGTTCATTTAAAGAATTAAGGGCAGTGCAGTAAAAGTATGTAAAACACAATTACTATATCACGAGTACAGCTAGGGTATTTGGGGTACAGTTGGGGTATTTGGGGTACAATTGGGGTGCTTGGGGTACAGTTGGGGTATTTAGGATATGGTATTTGCGGTACCGTTTTGGTACAGTTATGGTACATTTAGGGTATTGTCAGCGTAATATGTATTCTCATTGAAATAGTTACGAGGAATCGTATATGGGACCCACAGGGTGAATGCTAAGGCTAGCCTGAGAGCTGTGTGATTGCATTGCTAGATACATAGGAGAATATATCGGACAAATAACGATAGGAATAGCAGTTTGCGAGGTTGGCCAAGTGATACCTCCAATTAATTTTTTTCGTCTAATTTGTCCGGTAGTAAGTTCTATTCCCACAAGTGGTGGTCGAGCGGACCCCCGGTGCCCTCTCTGTTGCCAAGCGAGTGTGTTGTGTTGTGTTGTCGTCACGAGGACGTGACGCGTGACTATGGGGCTGTCAGCGTAATATGTATTCTCATAGAAATAGTTACGAGGAATCGTCTATGGGACCCACAGGGTGAATGCCAAGGCTAGCCTGACAGCTGTGTGATTGCATTGCGAGATACATAGGTGAATATATCGAACAAATAACGATAGGAATGACAACCGTGTGTAATGGCCAGTTGTAGTTGTGCACTATTTTTTTCGTCTAATTTGTCCGGTACTTAGTTCTATTCTCACAAGGTTATTTGTCCTATATATTCTCCTATGTATCTCGCAATGCAATCACACAGCTCTCAGGCTAGCCTTAGCATTCACCCTCTGGGTCCCATATACGATTCCTCGTAACTATTTCTATGAGAATACATATTACGCTGACAGTATTCAAGGCACACTTAGGCTATTTATGGTGCAATTAGAGTATTTAGGGTATTTGGGTCAACCCAACTGTACCCTAAATACCTTAACTATACCCTACCTATCTTAACTGTACCCTAAATATTCTAATGTACCCTAAATATTTTAACTGTACTGTAGTGTTACTGCTTCTTGAAAAAAAAACCATTGATCGGTTTACGTGCTATTTCTCCCTCATTGTGAATAGATGATGAAGATGGCTTCATGGTACACATTAGTGGAACAATAGGAATTCTTCACGCTTGAATGATCGATTAGTGCAGCATGGAGAAATCTTTTGTCGGATTCCTTCACCGTGACGGAAAAGCGGCCCCTTAGCCGATCAATGGTTTTTTTTAAGTAGGCGAGGTTATAGTGAAATGATAGTACCCTAAATATCTTCACTGTACCCCAAATACCCTAACTGTACCCTAAATAACCTAACTACACAAGAAATATTTTGTCTTTGTACTCTACAGTTATCCAAAAAATAAGGCTGAATAAAAATTTAGTGGTCGAAGAACCCATATAAACTCAATGCAATCTTAAAATTGCAAATTTTGGAAAATTATGATTCATAATTATTTTCTAAATGTTTTTGCTGTCATTGTTCAAAAAATCAGTTTTTGTCATTTACTAACCATGTTTATTTGCGTTCTACCAAATGGATCGATTTTTGTGTTGTGACATTTGTAAATTTTGAGGTTCGCTTCTTGTAAAATATTTTCCAAACGAGACGTGGTCGAGCCGCTCGATAAGGGATCGGCTTACTAGCGGCTCGGTCAATGAAGGCTCGGCTCGATATGAGCTCGCTCGATTTGGCCTCGGTTCAATAAGGGCTGGACACGATATGGGCTCGGGTCAATAAGGGCTCGGCACGATATGGGCTCGGTTCAATAAGGGCTCGGCACGATATGGGCTCGGTTCAATAAGGGCTCGGCTTGATGTGGACTCGGTTCAATAATGGCTCGGCTCGATATGGGGTCGATAAGGGCTTGATAGGGGCTCGTTAATCAGGTCGATAAGGGCTCTAGTCAAATTCACTCACGGCGGAGGCCTTCAGTTTGCCTACACCTCTGGAATTCGCCTCGTTGTCTGAAATTTTGGGCGAATATCCTTTTCTGGAGATAAAATCGTGTTATTGCCATAATGCATGATTCTGCCGTCAGAGTCCTCCAGATAGAGATTACCTCTTCTCAGGCCGTCGTTTCACTGCAGTCAAAAATGTCGATGCCTGTCTTGTTGAAGTGACTAAATTTTCAATCGACATAGAGGAAGTCGTTTTATTTCCGGTACTGTTGGGTTCCACCTTTCATTTTTGCAAACTTGGCAATGCGTCGAAGAACGCTTTGCTTTGATTTTTTCAAAGTCTCTACTTAGAGTTTCTGTCGCAACTCATTCGACAGTCTTCCTTAGCCATGATGTCCCACATTTTCATGGCAGTGTTATATTACAAGTTTGCAGAAGTCATTCCTTCTGCCCAAAATAATTTGGAGGCAGCAATTTGATTGGCGTTTTCTAATCTTACTCGCAAAACAAGATGTCTTCGTATTTGAAGGGCTAGTGTTGGACCTGTAAGACTTTTTGGGGAACATTTTTTCAATTATAGTGTCTATAGTTTCATTTTTTCAGAGAAATTTTCTCTGAGATTCTTCGTCTTCCATTCTTCAGCAGACTTCAATTTATCCGCCTACATAGCCTTCAAACTTCGTTATCTGACCCCTTAAAAGGGCAAGTCTCCTCAGTGTACGTTAACACTGTTTACACTGTACAAATGTTTACACACATTTCTAAACACAAACGCACGATTTAGTTTGCCATAAGATGAGAACCGAGACAAATCCAAACGAGAAAAATATTCTGCGGCGAAACAATCAATAGCTTCTGTTGCAATGTAGACACGGTCTCTTTTCAACTCCATTTTGCCTCTTTCTTTAACGGTGCACGATTCCTGTTGTCAATCTTGTTCCTAAGCTAACTGAAACGTCGGTCCATTAATCCAGCAACTATCAGGTATTCTTATTACAATCGCATGATCGTTGTCTACGGTTCAGATCATCAACTACGTTATCTTCCATGGTAGTCCATCTCCATTTCGTGAACTCCAATATCTCTCCATGCAATGAGGCACGCCTTGTTGAAGGGTTGTATTACGCGTAACAAATATATTATTGCACTTTACTTATAAATGCTCACATAAATTATATGAAATGCAAGAAATGTGGATTCACAAATACAAAACTGAAAGTGCACATATAAATATTGATTTGAACATATAAATATTGAAATGCGCATATAAATATTGAATTGCCTAGTTGAAAAATGAGGTTTTGAAAAAGGTGAGCAATGAGAGAAATGGTCTCGCGCATTGAGAGTGAGAGTCATGACGTTACTGAAATGAATGGTGATAAGCTACCTCTCAAAACTCATAGAAATTAATTTAATGCGTATAGGCATTCATTCCAAAATTCCAAAATTAAAATTGGGATCCACAAATCCTTTAAATATATTTCTAACTCCGTCGTTCTTCCTGAAGTGTTAGCAAAACGGAATCGTAGAATGTCATTTCCGGGGGTATGTAAAATGTAGATAACAAGGTTTGAAAATTTTTATATTTTCAAATTGACATTGGGATATAGTTGGCTTACGCACTATTAGCTTGTGCCCACAGATATAGATATAGTATTACTAAAACTAGATAGAGTGAGAAGTACGATTGGGTCGGTAGCATTAGTAGAAGAAACGCTGGGACAAACACAGACAAATAATCAGGAAAAAAGTGCGCCAATTTCATATTAATCAGGAAGACCTATTAACCTTGTGTTATATGAATTTGGTAAGAAATTTACATCTACACAGGAAGGATACGCATCATAACTTAGTCACGTGGATTACTGGATGAGGACTATACTATAACATGTTAACCACCCGTTTGCTTGTGCCATTCGATCACCAAGAAATCACACACCGCCTTATTCTGCATCACAATCGTGTTCCCTATTTCTTCATGACCTTGCAACTCCTTACCGAAACGAATTCTTAGTATTTAGTTTATTTGTGATGCCGGTCTTAAAATTTCCCCTAGAGCCCTATTACAATCGAAAATTTTTGTCAATGCTCTAGTCAATCTTTGTTTTTTTTCGATATGAGCAAAACCAGCGTCTGCGGTCATTTGAAAGTTGAATTGTAAAGTTTTAGTTTTGAGAAAAGAGAGGTAATTTTCATCTTTCAAGAATGAAGCGTACAGGAACTATACGTTTTTTTAAATTCCAAAAGCCTTTCGTTTCTGTTTGATTCATCATCAAAACGTCAAGTACCTGTATCTTTCAATCGCCCAATTCTGCTCTTCCTCCAACTAGCTTCATTTCTAGTTCCATCTTTTGATTATAAAGAAAGAAGACCGTTTATATCATCCATATATCATAATGACTGAATTTCATGAGATTATGAATATTTTATTTATATTGTGTAGATAGGTCTCTCCAGGAAAGTCTACTACAAGACGTTGGCTCTGTAGTGTAGAGGTACAGACCAGGGCTAGCCGGTGAGAGGTTCTGGCATCGAGTCCCATACCTGCCAACTAACTTTTACTCGATGTCAACCATGGGTAGTGACATCACATGGTAGCTGGTGTAAAAAGAAAGTGAGAAGAGCGAGGCAGTGCAAGCCCTTGGTCTCTGTCTCCGGAGCAGTGATGGCATAAGCCCTGACTCCACTTTTTATGACACTTGCAATCTCATACAAATTTTTTTTAAGATTTTCAAATCAACTTTTCTCAAAAATGAAAAATATGACCACTTTTTTTATTGATGATATTTGTAGACTAGAGGTCACTCTACAACTCTGCTATCTCACATTTCTCCGAATCCGGAGGGAAAACTTTTTATGACACTTGCAATCTCATACAAAAAGTTTTTAAGATTTTCAAATCAACTTTTCTCAAATATGAAAAATATGACCACTTTTTTAATTGATGATATTTGTAGACTAGAGGTCACTCTACAACTCTGCTATCTCACATTTCTCAGAATCCGGAGGGAAAACTTTTTATGACACTTGCAATCTCATACAAAAAAATTTTAAGATTTTCAAATCAACTTTTCTCAAAAATGAAAAATATGACCACTTTTTTTATTGATGATATTTGTAGACTAGAGGTCACTCTACAACTCTGCTATCTCACATTTCTCCGAATCCGGAGGGAAAACTTTTTATGACACTTGCAATCTCATACAAAAAAATTTTAAGATTTTCAAATCAACTTTTCTCAAAAATGAAAAATATGACCACTTTTTTATTGATGATATTTGTAGACTAGAGGTCACTCTACAACTCTGCTATCTCACATTTCTCCGAATCCGGAGGGAAAACTTTTTATGACACTTGCAATCTCATACAAAAAAATTTTAAGATTTTCAAATCAACTTTTCTCAAAAATGAAAAATATGACCACTTTTTTATTGATGATATTTGTAGACTAGAGGTCATTCTACAACTCTGCGATCTCACATTTCTCCGAATCCGGAGGGAAAACTTTTTATGACACTTGCAATCTCATACAAAAAAATTTTAAGATTTTCAAATCAACTTTTCTCAAAAATGAAAAATATGACCACTTTTTTTATTGATGATATTTGTAGACTAGAGGTCATTCTACAACTCTGCGATCTCACATTTCTCCGAATCCGGAGGGAAAACTTTTTATGACACTTGCAATCTCATACAAAAAAATTTTAAGATTTTCAAATCAACTTTTCTCAAAAATGAAAAATATGACCACTTTTTTTATTGATGATATTTGTAGACTAGTGGTCGCTCTACAACTCTGCTATCTCAAATTTTTCCGAATCCGGAGGGAAAACTTTTTACGACACTTGCAATCTCATACAAATTTTTTTTAAGATTTTCAAATCAACTTTTCTCAAAAATGAAAAATATGACCACTTTTTTTATTGATGATATTTGTAGACTAGAGGTCACTCTACAACTCTGCTATCTCACATTTCTCCGAATCCGGAGGGAAAACTTTTTATAACACTTGCAATCTCATACAAAAAAATTTTAAGATTTTCAAATCAACTTTTCTCAAAAATGAAAACTATGACCACTTTTTTTATTGATGATATTTGTAGACTAGAGGTCACTCTACAACTCTGCTATCTCACATTTCTCCGAATCCGGAGGGAAAACTTTTTATGACACTTGCAATCTCATACAAAAAAATTTTAAGATTTTCAAATCAACTTTTCTCAAAAATGAAAAATATGACCACTTTTTTTATTGATGATATTTGTAGACTAGAGGTCACTCTACAACTCTGCTTTCTCATATTTTCTTGATTGCGGTTTGAACTTTTTCTTTCTTTTGCTATTATGAAAATTATGTTATTGGAAAATCGACATTTTTCAAAATTTCGAGAGTTATTGGCCACAGGGAGGCGAATTTCAACTTTATGTTTTTAGTATGGGCATTAGAACCATATTCCAAAAAAAGTCCCCTCGGGCGGGCAAAATTTTTTTGTACAAAAATTTTGTACAAAATTTTTGTACAAAAATTTTGTCCAACTTCACACACATAAGCATTGCATAACCACATGTGGAACTTGGGAGATCGCGAACCGATCCCATTTATGTACTCCAAAAAATTCAAACGAGCCGATCCAATCTGGTCCATCAAAGAAAATTTTCCTGATATTGGATGGAGATCAGAAGGGGTTAAATATTGCAATTAAAGCACAATTTGTACAGAACAAAGTAATTAGCGCATTACCGGTTACCGGTACCCATTACCATTATAATTATAATATTATTTTTGCTCTGCTTTTCTATTTTACATATTACGTATTTTATTACGCCTATTGAATAGCTAAAAAGGCAACTAAACCCAACAAACCTCTGGTTTTTAATTTATTGTCAGTGGCTCAAAGTTTTCCAATTCCGACGAGCCAATAAAATATTTTGACTTGCATCACTGGATCTACACTTAATAATAATAATAATATGTAATATGTTGTAATATGCAATACCAATACACCTAGCTCTCAACTACTACTGCTACTCTACTTTGAAGTGTACTACACCCTAATTCAATGTATGTGTTAGCGGCAAATCGACAAATCAGGCAAATTGTAAAATTTGTTCTGAATTTTGGTTTATGTGGTCAATTTCATAGAAAACAAGTTAATAAGACATCGTTCACCAACTGGCTTAATTAAAAAGCCACTGCTGAATCAGAAAAATCTCCCTTCAAATATGTGGGCCATTTCATTTCTAAGTTACATCAGTTAATATGACGCAGCTCTGCAAAGCAAATAATTGGCATAATTTACAAACGAAATGGCCCACGTATTTGAAGGGAGATTTTTCTGATTCATCAGTGACTTTTGAATTAAGCCAGTTGGTGAACAATGGCTTGTTAACTAGTCTTTTATGAAATTGACCGCATAAACCAAAATTCAGAATAAATTTTAGGATTTGCTTAGGCATTTTCTTAATTGCCTGATTTGTCGATTTATCCGATCTTTGAACATCTATAAAATTTTCGCGATCCGCTTCGATCTTGTTTGTCAAAATAATTTTCAACATCCGATGTGATCTTTGCATCAAAAA
>JABJWA020000315.1:0-19000 GCA_020352615.2 Yoshiicerus persimilis | reverse complement strand
ACCAAACCTAAAAAATTCGCATAGTGGCAATTGCATCCTTGGTTGCTTCATGTGCCCCTCGTTGCATAACTACTTTGAAGTAATAGTACATATCTCTTAGACTTCCCTCATGCTTGTCAAGGGGATTTGCTTTTTTGAGTCTTTGGTAAACTCTCTAAAGATCAAAAATATTATAGTTTGTTGGTTGTAGTCCCATACAGATTATATCTGGAGATCTACATCCACGATATTCTTCTTACACACTGTTCAAAACTCTCGACTACTTCACTTAGGGTTTCACCCCGTATAAATGAGTCTTTTAAATCCGTTGATTTTTAAAGTGTGACTGTTTACAAGAAAGGATCCTGGCAAATGTTTAATAGTTTTGTTTAGCAGAACTTTCTTGTGTACTCGTCGACGGCTGCCACTGTAGCTGGCATTAGCTTAAATTTGCCCCCGTCTTCAACAGAAACCTTTTCCACATCATTACTTACGATGTTATCACCATATTTTCCCCCCCAATTGCCAACAGGCGGAGTTGCCATTGAAGCGCCTAGGGTGCCAAGGGTTTTCACGTCATGTTGTCATTCATTCAAGACATGTTCACGTCACAAGTAATGGTGGGTTTCCTTTTGTCTTTTGCACCGTCAGATTTATATTTCGGACCAATCCATGGGGTAGCTTTGTTTTGCTAATTCAAGTCGAGGGGACAATATTTGCTATTGCGAATTTAGCATTCTTTAAAAACATTGGTAATAGAAATTATTATGGATATTATGGAAGAATGGAATATCTTTTTCTCATTGCCATTTAAATTGATCTTGCCTCGAGTGTCTGTGTTCGGAAACAAGTTCCCGCTAAGTGGTTTTAAATTAAGTTTACCTAAGCACATGACGCAAGGCTTAGTCAGCTTAGCTATTAATTTAGTGAATTGGTCATTAAGTAATACTTAAGAAGTGGCTTAGCAGTACTTAAATAAAGGTTGATTTAAGTCAACTTTAAGTGAAAGTTAGTGAATTCGTCTCCTGAGATTTTTAAAACAGCTTTATGGACATCTTAGGCATAATATATCTTCGAACTAGAGATGAGTTCTCTTTAGTTAGGGAGATAATGCCGTCGGAGTAAAGGCAACTTTTCCATGTAAAATGGCTCTGGTTAGCGTATTTATGACAAAACGGGGTCTGTTTAAAATTTTAGGAATCTGAAAATTTGGTATCCAGTAATTCATATATTTTAGAACTTATTTTGAAACTTTCAGAAATGAGTTCTCTTTTGAATTTAAGTTATATGGATTTTAATTTCAAAAATCCTAAATTATTAAAAGTTTACATGTATAAGACATGTAAAGTAACGGTAAATGTAATGCAGTCATGAGCATATAATGTTGTCATAGGTTTTATGATTGCTATATACAGCGTGGTCCATAACTAAGGTATACACCTGTTCCGAAAGAACTGGAAGTAGCACAACAAAACTGTTTACACCACTCGAAAGCCAGTGCAAAGTTACATTGAAATCTCTAATTTCATTAAAATCGGTTGAAGGTAAGTAGGTCAAATAATTCGGGGAAAAGAAAAAGTACAAAAATATGCCCGGTTTTCAGGGATTCGAATTTCTCCCGGCCGAAAAATTTTGTTTTTTGAAATAATATTTTCACAGCTGCAATCCATGTTGTATGAGTGATTTTTCCTGAATTTTTCATAATAATCGAACAAGGTTGAATTTTCAACTTTTTTGGAATTTGCATTAAGATTCATGAGATTTCCATAAAATTCCAAAAAAGTTGAAAATTCAACCTTGTTCGATTATTATGAAAAATTCAGGAAAAATCACTCATACAACATGGATTGCAGCTGTGAAAATATTATTTCAAAAAACAAAATTTTTCGGCCGGGAAAAATTCGAATCCCTGAAAACCGGGCATATTTTTGTACTTTTTCTTTTCCCCGAATTATTTGACCTACTTACCTTCAACCGATTTTAATGAAATTAGAGATTTCAATGTAACTTTGCACTGGCTTTCGAGTGGTGTAAACAGTTTTGTTGTGCTACTTCCAGTTCTTTCGGAACAGGTGTATACCTTAGTTGTGGACCACGGTGTAGTATTGAGTAATGTGACTAAAATATTACGAAACAAAAACAATTTAACCCTGTCTTTCAGATTTCATTTATTCAAACACAATCTGATCTTCTGAAAAAGGTTTTCTCTTTGCGTCTGTTCTAAAAAGTAATTCAAATGAATGATCGTTCCCCTTAAAGCTTATTTTAAAATCAGAGTGTTGGCAACCTGTAAATATTTTCTACCCGACGGTATATCTATCTATGTATTTATACCTACCGTATGTGTACGGTTAAACATCCTTGAGTGGGGGTAATGCTAATTCATATGCAATGAAAAATTGCTCAAGAATGTCTAACCGTACACGTAGGTATAAATCAAGGTTTCGGGTGGGATTATCCCACATTGGGAATATTCCCAACTTTCCCGGGTGGGTTAGTTCACTTTTTGTGATAAAAAGTGGGAAAGTTGGGAAATATGGGAAAGTTCCGGGAAAGTTCTTAAAGAGCAAGCAAAACACACATTAGTGCTAAAGTACGCCACAGATTAAGTTATGAAACAAGTTTTGAAACATCGAAAAGCAAAATTATTGTTGTTTCAAATTGCATAATGATTATTGTTATTGTAAAGATATTCTACAAACAAATATAAGATGTATTTGCTTTACATTTGTCCATTTATATGAAGCACCAATTATGTACAGATGGATATTTGAAAAGTCGCTTATCAATATTAGTCAATTTACTTACGTAACCATTTTAAATGCTTAAATTTCAATGTAATGAGCTATTTGCTATTTTGTGTCTTAAAATTGTCATTTATATAATTTACGCAAATTTTTGCAAGATTTGTACTATTGTTGTAGGATTTGTTGTTACTTAAATGTTGCTATAATGGACAGCGTATTTATTTAATATGTGATGAATATTTTTAATTGCTTCCTTTTTATTACTTAAGATATAGGAGAGTAGATCCACTTCAAGCGTAAGAATTTCAAATAGTTAATTTTGGAGGTGTCGTAAATTAGAAAAATACGGATTTCAAAAGGTCGGATATTAAATTTTGGACTTTTTACAAAAAACCAGAATCTTTTTGGCAGTGTATTTTAGGAAATATACCAACTTAAAATTCTTGTCAAAATTTCGAAATTTTTTTGAAAAACTGCTTTACAGCCTCAGAACGTGGGAAATATGAGCAACCATGGCGGCATATGCGTACATATGTTACAATTTATATCTAAAATACTTTTAAAAATATTACCAAGTACAAAAAATTTACACTTTTTCGAAAAAAATTTCAAATTTTGAAACGTTAATATATCATTAACGCAACTGATTCCAAGAACAAAACAAACGGCATTGCGTAGTGGGATACCCGACCAACCATTCTGATAGGTTTTTGTTCTTGGAATCAGTTGCATTTCTTGCCAAATGGAGTTCAAAAAAGAACAAAATTTTAGAAAATAAAGGCTTGTGCATTAATGTTGCTACATCATTTGAGGAGAGGAGCATTTGGAATTTCCATTTGTGGACAATGAACAAACTTAATAATTAGAATAGAAAATACCACCAACTCTTTAAAATTTTCAAAATTCATTTAAATAAAATAACCTTGATCGCCACGGGGTAATTTAGTGCGCTTATTTCAAATATGAAGACCATTTTATCATAACTTTGAAAATGGAGGAGTGGCTGACCACCCACAATTTAAAATTTTCAAAATTCATTTAAATAAAATAATCTTGATCGCTACGGGGTAATTTAGTGCGTTTATTTCAAATACGAAGACCGTTTTATCATAACTTTGAAAATGGGGGAGTGGCTGACCACCCACTATTTATAATTTTCAAAATTCAATTAAGTGAAATAATCTTGATTGCTACGGGGTAATTTAGTGTGCTTATTTCAAATATGAAGACCGTTTTATCATAACTTTGAAAATGGGGGAGTGGCTGACCACCCACTATTTAAAATTTTCAAAATTCATTTAAATAAAATAATCTTGATCGCTACGGGGTAATTTAGTGTGCTTATTTCAAATATGAAGACCGTTTTATCATAACTTTGATAATGGGGGAGTGGCTGACCACCCACTATTTAAAATTTTCAAAATTCATTTAAATCAAATAATCTTGATCGCCTCGGGGTAATTTAGTGCGCTTATTTCAAATATGAAGACCGTTTTATCATAACTTTGAAAATAGGGGAGTGGCTGACCACCCACTATTTAAAATTTTCAAAATTTATTTAAGTAAAATAATCTTGATCGCTACGGGGTAATTTAGTGTGCTTATTTCAAATATGAAAACCGTTTTATCATAACTTTGAAAATAGGGGAGTGGCTGACCACCCACTATTTAAAATTTTCAAAATTCATTTAAATCAAATAATCTTGATCGCCACGGGGTAATTTAGTGCGCTTATTTCAAATATGAAGACCATTTTATCATAACTTTGAAAATGGGGGAGTGGCTGACCACCCACTATTTAAAATTTTCAAAATTTATTTAAGTAAAATAATCTTGATCGCTACGGGGTAATTTAGTGTGCTTATTTCAAATATGAAGACCGTTTTATCATAACTTTGAAAATAGGGGAGTGGCTGACCACCCACTATAATTTTTTAAATAAATACATATCCACACTCTGTGTATGCATTTTTTAAATTCGCCCTGTCTATGAATTTTTAAAAAAAGTACATATCCGGACTGTGGTTTGCTAATTTATAAATAAGTACATCTTCAGGCTCTGGCTATGTAATTTTTAAATAAATACATATCCGGAAACTTGTTGTGTAATTTTTAAATAAATACATATCCGGAAACTTGTCATGTAATTTTAAATAAATACATATCCGGACTCTGGTTATGCAATTTTTAAATAAATGCATATCCGGAATCTTGTTTGTAATTTTTAAATAAATACATATCCGGACTCTGGTTATGCAATTTTTAAATAAATACATATCCGGACTTTGATTATGCACGTGCGGGACAGAGAGTGGAACTGTCAGAAAAGCAGTATCGCATAGCCTATGAAGAGTCCCGCGCCACTACTTTGACTCAACTCTCCTGGTTCCATCTCTGTTCCGCATAGCCCCTCGTTTGCATAACTACTTTGAAGTAATAGTACATATCTCTTAGACTTCCCTCATGCTTGTCAAGGGGATTTGCTTTTTTGAGTCTTTGGTAAACTCTCTAAAGATCAAAAATATTATAGTTGTTGGTTGTAGTCCCATACAGATTATATCTGGAGATCTACATCCACGATATTCTTCTTACACACTGTTCAAAACTCTCGACTACTTCACTTAGGGTTTCACCCCGTATAAATGAGTCTTTTAAATCCGTTGATTTTTAAAGTGTGACTGTTTACAAGAAAGGATCCTGGCAAATGTTTAATAGTTTGTTTAGCAGAACTTTCTTGTGTACTCGTCGACGGCTGCCACTGTAGCTGGCATTAGCTTAAATTTGCCCCCGTCTTCAACAGAAACCTTTTCCACATCATTACTTACGATGTTATCACCATATTTTCCCCCCCAATTGCCAACAGGCGGAGTTGCCATTGAAGCGCCTAGGGTGCCAAGGGTTTTCACGTCATGTTGTCATTCATTCAAGACATGTTCACGTCACAAGTAATGGTGGTTTCCTTTTGTCTTTTGCACCGTCAGATTTATATTTCGGACCAATCCATGGGGTAGCTTTGTTTTGCTAATTCAAGTCGAGGGACAATATTTGCTATTGCGAATTTAGCATTCTTTAAAAACATTGGTAATAGAAATTATTATGGATATTATGGAAGAATGGAATATCTTTTTCTCATTGCCATTTAAATTGATCTTGCCTCGAGTGTCTGTGTTCGGAAACAAGTTCCCGCTAAGTGGTTTTAAATTAAGTTTACCTAAGCACATGACGCAAGGCTTAGTCAGCTTAGCTATTAATTTAGTGAATTGGTCATTAAGTAATACTTAAGAAGTGGCTTAGCAGTACTTAAATAAAGGTTGATTTAAGTCAACTTTAAGTGAAAGTTAGTGAATTCGTCTCCTGAGATTTTTTAAAACAGCTTTATGGACATCTTAGGCATAATATATCTTCGAACTAGAGATGAGTTCTCTTTAGTTAGGGAGATAATGCCGTCGGAGTAAAGGCAACTTTTCCATGTAAAATGGCTCTGGTTAGCGTATTTATGACAAAACGGGGTCTGTTTAAAATTTTAGGAATCTGAAAATTTGGTATCCAGTAATTCATATATTTTAGAACTTATTTTGAAACTTTCAGAAATGAGTTCTCTTTTGAATTTAAGTTATATGGATTTTAATTTCAAAAATCCTAAATTATTAAAAGTTTACATGTATAAGACATGTAAAGTAACGGTAAATGTAATGCAGTCATGAGCATATAATGTTGTCATAGGTTTTATGATTGCTATATACAGCGTGGTCCATAACTAAGGTATACACCTGTTCCGAAAGAACTGGAAGTAGCACAACAAAACTGTTTACACCACTCGAAAGCCAGTGCAAAGTTACATTGAAATCTCTAATTTCATTAAAATCGGTTGAAGGTAAGTAGGTCAAATAATTCGGGGAAAAGAAAAAGTACAAAAATATGCCCGGTTTTCAGGGATTCGAATTTTTCCCGGCCGAAAAATTTTGTTTTTTGAAATAATATTTTCACAGCTGCAATCCATGTTGTATGAGTGATTTTTCCTGAATTTTTCATAATAATCGAACAAGGTTGAATTTTCAACTTTTTTGGAATTTGCATTAAGATTCATGAGATTTCCATAAAATTCCAAAAAAGTTGAAAATTCAACCTTGTTCGATTATTATGAAAAATTCAGGAAAAATCACTCATACAACATGGATTGCAGCTGTGAAAATATTATTTCAAAAAACAAAATTTTTCGGCCGGGAAAAATTCGAATCCCTGAAAACCGGGCATATTTTTGTACTTTTTCTTTTCCCCGAATTATTTGACCTACTTACCTTCAACCGATTTTAATGAAATTAGAGATTTCAATGTAACTTTGCACTGGCTTTCGAGTGGTGTAAACAGTTTTGTTGTGCTACTTCCAGTTCTTTCGGAACAGGTGTATACCTTAGTTGTAGACCACGGTGTAGTATTGAGTAATGTGACTAAAATATTACGAAACAAAAACAATTTAACCCTGTCTTTCAGATTTCATTTATTCAAACACAATCTGATCTTCTGAAAAAGGTTTTCTCTTTGCGTCTGTTCTAAAAAGTAATTCAAATGAATGATCGTTCCCCTTAAAGCTTATTTTAAAATCAGAGTGTTGGCAACCTGTAAATATTTTCTACCCGACGGTATATCTATCTATGTATTTATACCTACCGTATGTGTACGGTTAAACATCCTTGAGTGGGGGTAATGCTAATTCATATGCAATGAAAAATTGCTCAAGAATGTCTAACCGTACACGTAGGTATAAATCAAGGTTTCGGGTGGGATTATCCCACATTGGGAATATTCCCAACTTTCCCGGGTGGGTTAGTTCACTTTTTGTGATAAAAAGTGGGAAAGTTGGGAAATATGGGAAAGTTCCGGGAAAGTTCTTAAAGAGCAAGCAAAACACACATTAGTGCTAAAGTACGCCACAGATTAAGTTATGAAACAAGTTTTGAAACATCGAAAAGCAAAATTATTGTTGTTTCAAATTGCATAATGATTATTGTTATTGTAAAGATATTCTACAAACAAATATAAGATGTATTTGCTTTACATTTGTCCATTTATATGAAGCACCAATTATGTACAGATGGATATTTGAAAAGTCGCTTATCAATATTAGTCAATTTACTTACGTAACCATTTTAAATGCTTAAATTTCAATGTAATGAGCTATTTGCTATTTTGTGTCTTAAAATTGTCATTTATATAATTTACGCAAATTTTTGCAAGGATTTGTACTATTGTTATAGGATTTGTTGTTACTTAATTGTTGCTATAATGGACAGCGTATTTATTTAATATGTGATGAATATTTTTAATTGCTTCCTTTTTATTACTTAAGATATAGGAGAGTAGATCCACTTCAAGCGTAAGAATTTCAAATAGTTAATTTTGGAGGTGTCGTAAATTAGAAAAATACGGATTTCAAAAGGTCGGATATTAAATTTTGGACTTTTTACAAAAAACCAGAATCTTTTTGGCAGTGTATTTTAGGAAATATACCAACTTAAAATTCTTGTCAAAATTGCGAATTTTTTTGAAAAACTGCTTTACAGCCTCAGAACGTGGGAAATATGAGCAACCATGGCGGCATATGCGTACATATGTTACAATTTATATCTAAAATACTTTTAAAAATATTACCAAGTACAAAAAATTTACACTTTTTCGAAAAAAATTTCAAATTTTGAAAACGTTAATATATCATTAACGCAACTGATTCCAAGAACAAACAAACGGCATTGCGTAGTGGGATACCCGACCAACCATTCTGATAGGTTTTTGTTCTTGGAATCAGTTGCATTTCTTGCCAAATGGAGTTCAAAAAAGAACAAAATTTTAGAAAATAAAGGCGTGTGCATTAATGTTGCTACATCATTTGAGGAGAGGAGCATTTGGAATTTCCATTTGTGGACAATGAACAAACTTAATAATTAGAATAGAAAATACCACCAACTCTTTAAAATTTTCAAAATTCATTTAAATAAAATAACCTTGATCGCCACGGGGTAATTTAGTGCGCTTATTTCAAATATGAAGACCATTTTATCATAACTTTGAAAATGGAGGAGTGGCTGACCACCCACAATTTAAAATTTTCAAAATTCATTTAAATAAAATAATCTTGATCGCTACGGGGTAATTTAGTGCGTTTATTTCAAATACGAAGACCGTTTTATCATAACTTTGAAAATGGGGGAGTGGCTGACCACCCACTATTTATAATTTTCAAAATTCAATTAAGTGAAATAATCTTGATTGCTACGGGGTAATTTAGTGTGCTTATTTCAAATATGAAGACCGTTTTATCATAACTTTGAAAATGGGGGAGTGGCTGACCACCCACTATTTAAAATTTTCAAAATTCATTTAAATAAAATAATCTTGATCGCTACGGGGTAATTTAGTGTGCTTATTTCAAATATGAAGACCGTTTTATCATAACTTTGATAATGGGGGAGTGGCTGACCACCCACTATTTAAAATTTTCAAAATTCATTTAAATCAAATAATCTTGATCGCCTCGGGGTAATTTAGTGCGCTTATTTCAAATATGAAGACCGTTTTATCATAACTTTGAAAATAGGGGAGTGGCTGACCACCCACTATTTAAAATTTTCAAAATTTATTTAAGTAAAATAATCTTGATCGCTACGGGGTAATTTAGTGTGCTTATTTCAAATATGAAAACCGTTTTATCATAACTTTGAAAATAGGGGAGTGGCTGACCACCCACTATTTAAAATTTTCAAAATTCATTTAAATCAAATAATCTTGATCGCCACGGGGTAATTTAGTGCGCTTATTTCAAATATGAAGACCATTTTATCATAACTTTGAAAATGGGGGAGTGGCTGACCACCCACTATTTAAAATTTTCAAAATTTATTTAAGTAAAATAATCTTGATCGCTACGGGGTAATTTAGTGTGCTTATTTCAAATATGAAGACCGTTTTATCATAACTTTGAAAATAGGGGAGTGGCTGACCACCCACTATAATTTTTTAAATAAATACATATCCACACTCTGTGTATGCATTTTTTAAATTCGCCCTGTCTATGAATTTTTAAAAAAAGTACATATCCGGACTGTGGTTTGCTAATTTATAAATAAGTACATCTTCAGGCTCTGGCTATGTAATTTTTAAATAAATACATATCCGGAAACTTGTTGTGTAATTTTTAAATAAATACATATCCGGAAACTTGTCATGTAATTTTAAATAAATACATATCCGGACTCTGGTTATGCAATTTTTAAATAAATGCATATCCGGAATCTTGTTTGTAATTTTTAAATAAATACATATCCGGACTCTGGTTATGCAATTTTTAAATAAATACATATCCGGACTTTGATTATGCACGTGCGGGACAGAGAGTGGAACTGTCAGAAAAGCAGTATCGCATAGCCTATGAAGAGTCCCGCGCCACTACTTTGACTCAACTCTCCTGGTTCCATCTCTGTTCCGCATACTTATTACGGTAAGCATAGATTACGCGCATGTATAAAAATCTAATAGGTTAACGCGGTGTCTCAAGTAGACTGCCGGGAATACCCTTGGCTACTGCCTTCACGTTGAAATGGATCTACCCAGGAATCTTGAATCTTAAACTGAATTATCACTGGCAGATTTTAGATTCCAAGCGTAGAATATAAACTTTCCCAAACTTTCCCAGAGTTTGGACATAATTCCCGCATTTTAGCAATTTTCCCGAATTTCCCAACTTTCCCAGGTGTCCAAACTATTGGGATGGGAAGTGGGAAATACCGAAACCATGGTATAAATACGTAGATAAATATAACGTCGGGTAGTAAATAAATCGCACTGTAGTGGTCGGCGGCCATTTTGTCTTTGTAAGTTTAACCCAGCGGATTCTATGGGGTCAAGGTAAATACACGAACACCCGAATGGTATACACCCGAACACCCGAATGGTATATACCCGAACACCCGAACAGGTATATACCCGAACATCCCAACGGACATTTTAGAGGTTGAATCGAAACTACAATTTTTAAATATTTGTATTAAGCAGAAAATATACTCCGGCTTAGAGAACACCGCAGTATACGTTGAAAACGAAACCTTAAAAATGGGAACTGAAAATAAAACCTTAAAAATGAACGTTTAAAATGGAACCTGAAAACGGAACCTTAAAAATGGTACTTAAAAAATGAAACCTTAAAAATGGGGTCCTAAGATCGGAACCTAAAAAATAGAGCAATAAAATTGTATAATGGCATTCTAAAAGTGTAATTTCTAGAGTGGTATTTATAGGGTGGTATTTTTAAGGTAGTATTTATGAAGTGTTATTTTTAAGGTGTTAATTATGAAGTGTTATTCTTAAGGTGGTATTTATGAAGTGTTATTTTTAAGGTGGTATTTATGAAGTGTTATTTTTAAGGTGGTATTTTTAAGGTGGTATTTTTAAGATGGTATTTTTAAGGTGGTATTTTTAAGGTGGTATTTTTGAAGTGTTATTTGAAAGGTGGTATTTTTAAGATGGTATTTTTGAAATGTTATTTTTAAGGTGGTATTTTTAAGGTGGTATTTTTGAAGTGTTATTTTTAAGGTGGTATTTTTTAAATGTTATTTTTAAGGTGGTATTTTTAAGGTGGTATTTTAAAGGTGGTATTTTAAAGGTGGTATTTTAAAGGTGGTATTTTTAAGGTGGTATTTTTAAGGTGGTATTTTAAAGGTGGTATTTTAAAGATGGTATTTTTAAGGTGATGTTTTTGAAGTTTATTTTTAAGGTGGTATTTTTAAGGTGGCATTTTTAAGGGGGTATTTTTAAGGTGGTATTTTTAAGGTGTTATTTTTAAGGTGGTACTTTTAAGGTGTTATTTTAAAGGTGGTATTTTTAAGGTGGTATTTTTAAGGTGGTATTTTTAAGGTGGCATTTTAAGGGGGTATTTTTAAGGTGGTATTTTTAAGGTGTTATTTTAAAGGTGGTATTTTTAAGGTGTTATTTTAAAGGTGGTATTTTTGAAGTGTTATTTTTAAGGTGGTATTTTTAAGGTGGTATTTTTAAGGTGGTATTTTTGAAATGTTATTTTTAAGGTGTTATTTTTAAGGTGGTATTTTTAAGGTGGTATTTTAAGGTGGTATTTTTACGGTTGTATTTTTAAGGTGGTATTTTTAAGATGGCATTTTTAAGGTGGTATTTTAAAGGTGGTATTTTTACGGTGGTATTTTTAAAGTTGTATTTTGAGGTGGTGTTTTTAAAGTTGAGTTTTTAAGGTGGCATTTTAAATGTGGTATTTTTAAGGTGGTATTTCAAATTTGGTATTTTGAGGTGGGGTTGCATTTTGGTGTGGTATTTTTAGAGTGGTGATTTCAGAGTGGAATTGTCGCGTGGTATTTTTAGGGTGGTATTTTCGGAATGGTATTTTGCTGTTTATTTTTGGGAGCTCGACCTTAAGTTTTCGGGCACTCGACCTTAAATTTTCGGGAACTCGACCTTATATTTTATACTTTCGAGAATTCGACCCTACTTTCGTTAACTCGACCTTATATTTCATACTTTTGGAGCCCGGCATTATATATACGGAGAGGGCCCCTAGAAACTATCCATGGGACTAACCATGCAGTAGTCAATATCGTGGTATTTATGTGTGTGGGTTATTATTTTCCAAATGAAGCCAAAAAAAGCACATTAATTACTCATGTATTTCCTTATAAAACTGTAAGCCCCACGGATACTTTCTAGTGATTCTCTTTGTATATTATACACACGGTTACACGGCAATATCCATTATACTCACAGGAACCCGGCCATATGTTATTTTATACGGATACTCGACAAGTCATTTCGTACTATCAGGTGCACAACAAGTCATTTCAATAATGCAGGGTACCCAACAGCATATTTCAAACTTTCGGGCGCCCGACAGTGAGTCATGTCATAAAATGGGGAACCAGCCTTAAAGACCCACAATAAATACAACAACCTAAAAAAAACAACACTTTAAAAAAATTTGAAAATACCACCTTAAAAATACCACCTTGAAAATATCACCTTAAAAAACCACCTTGAAAATACCACCTTAAAAATACAACCTTAAAAATACCACTATTAAATTACACCTTTGATAATACCACCTTAAAAAAACAAACTTAACACTCCACAAACCTCAAAACTACCACCTCAAAACTACCACCTCAAAACTACCACCTCAAAACTAGCACCACAAAACTACCACCTCAAAACTACCACCTCAAAACATCCACCTCAAAACTACCACCTCAAAACTACCACCTCAAAACTACCACCTCAAAACTACCACCTCAAAACTACCACCTCAAAACTACCACCTCAAAACTACCACCTCAAAACTACCACCTCAAAACTACCACCTCAAAATTACTAATGTATTTCATGCATTGCACGTAATGCAATATGCAATGAATGGTGGAGCCCTGGCGGTGGCATTGGGTTTTAAAGCGGTGGCATTGAGTTTTAAAACGGTGGCATTGAGTTTTAAAGCGGTAGCAGTTATGTTAAATGCCGTGCCATTTATGTTAATTACTGTGGCACTTATGTTAAATGCTGTGGTATTCATGTTAAATGAAGATTCGTAGAATACCAATCGAAATTTCGATTGGTAAATCAAGATTCGTAGAATACCAATCGAAATTTCGATTGGTAAATCAAGATTCGTAGAATACCAATCGAAATTTCGATTGGTAAATCAAGATTCGTAGAATACCAATCGAAATTTCGATTGGTAAATCAAGATTCGTAGAATACCAATCGAAATTTCGATTGGTAAATCAAGATTCGTAGAATACCAATCGAAATTTCGATTGGTAAATCAAGATTCGTAGAATACCAATCGAAATTTCGATTGGTAAATCAAGATTCGTAGAATACCAATCGAAATTTCGATTGGTAAATCAAGATTCGTAGAATACCAATCGAAATTTCGATTGGTAAATCAAGATTCGTAGAATACCAATCGAAATTTCGATTGGTAAATCAAGATTCGTAGAATACCAATCGAAATTTCGATTGGTAAATCAAGATTCGTAGAATACCAATCGAAATTTCGATTGGTAAATCAAGATTCGTAGAATACCAATCGAAATTTCGATTGGTAAATCAAGATTCGTAGAATACCAATCGAAATTTCGATTGGTAAATCAAGATTCGTAGAATACCAATCGAAATTTCGATTGGTAAATCAAGATTCGTAGAATACCAATCGAAATTTCGATTGGTAAATCAAGATTCGTAGAATACCAATCGAAATTTCGATTGGTAAATCAAGATTCGTAGAATACCAATCGAAATTTCGATTGGTAAATCAAGATTCGTAGAATACCAATCGAAATTTCGATTGGTAAATCAAGATTCGTAGAATACCAATCGAAATTTCGATTGGTAAATCAAGATTCGTAGAATACCAATCGAAATTTCGATTGGTAAATCAAGATTCGTAGAATACCAATCGAAATTTCGATTGGTAAATCAAGATTCGTAGAATACCAATCGAAATTTCGATTGGTAAATCAAGATTCGTAGAATACCAATCGAAATTTCGATTGGTAAATCAAGATTCGTAGAATACCAATCGAAATTTCGATTGGTAAATCAAGATTCGTAGAATACCAATCGAAATTTCGATTGGTAAATCAAGATTCGTAGAATACCAATCGAAATTTCGATTGGTAAATCAAGATTCGTAGAATACCAATCGAAATTTCGATTGGTAAATCAAGATTCGTAGAATACCAATCGAAATTTCGATTGGTAAATCAAGATTCGTAGAATACCAATCGAAATTTCGATTGGTAAATCAAGATTCGTAGAATACCAATCGAAATTTCGATTGGTAAATCAAGATTCGTAGAATACCAATCGAAATTTCGATTGGTAAATCAAGATTCGTAGAATACCAATCGAAATTTCGATTGGTAAATCAAGATTCGTAGAATACCAATCGAAATTTCGATTGGTAAATCAAGATTCGTAGAATACCAATCGAAATTTCGATTGGTAAATCAAGATTCGTAGAATACCAATCGAAATTTCGATTGGTAAATCAAGATTCGTAGAATACCAATCGAAATTTCGATTGGTAAATCAAGATTCGTAGAATACCAATCGAAATTTCGATTGGTAAATCAAGATTCGTAGAATACCAATCGAAATTTCGATTGGTAAATCAAGATTCGTAGAATACCAATCGAAATTTCGATTGGTAAATCAAGATTCGTAGAATACCAATCGAAATTTCGATTGGTAAATCAAGATTCGTAGAATACCAATCGAAATTTCGATTGGTAAATCAAGATTCGTAGAATACCAATCGAAATTTCGATTGGTAAATCAAGATTCGTAGAATACCAATCGAAATTTCGATTGGTAAATCAAGATTCGTAGAATACCAATCGAAATTTCGATTGGTAAATCAAGATTCGTAGAATACCAATCGAAATTTCGATTGGTAAATCAAGATTCGTAGAATACCAATCGAAATTTCGATTGGTAAATCAAGATTCGTAGAATACCAATCGAAATTTCGATTGGTAAATCAAGATTCGTAGAATACCAATCGAAATTTCGATTGGTAAATCAAGATTCGTAGAATACCAATCGAAATTTCGATTGGTAAATCAAGATTCGTAGAATACCAATCGAAATTTCGATTGGTAAATCAAGATTCGTAGAATACCAATCGAAATTTCGATTGGTAAATCAAGATTCGTAGAATACCAATCGAAATTTCGATTGGTAAATCAAGATTCGTAGAATACCAATCGAAATTTCGATTGGTAAATCAAGATTCGTAGAATACCAATCGAAATTTCGATTGGTAAATCAAGATTCGTAGAATACCAATCGAAATTTCGATTGGTAAATCAAGATTCGTAGAATACCAATCGAAATTTCGATTGGTAAATCAAGATTCGTAGAATACCAATCGAAATTTCGATTGGTAAATCAAGATTCGTAGAATACCAATCGAAATTTCGATTGGTAAATCAAGATTCGTAGAATACCAATCGAAATTTCGATTGGTAAATCAAGATTCGTAGAATACCAATCGAAATTTCGATTGGTAAATCAAGATTCGTAGAATACCAATCGAAATTTCGATTGGTAAATCAAGATTCGTAGAATACCAATCGAAATTTCGATTGGTAAATCAAGATTCGTAGAATACCAATCGAAATTTCGATTGGTAAATCAAGATTCGTAGAATACCAATCGAAATTTCGATTGGTAAATCAAGATTCGTAGAATACCAATCGAAATTTCGATTGGTAAATCAAGATTCGTAGAATACCAATCGAAATTTCGATTGGTAAATCAAGATTCGTAGAATACCAATCGAAATTTCGATTGGTAAATCAAGATTCGTAGAATACCAATCGAAATTTCGATTGGTAAATCAAGATTCGTAGAATACCAATCGAAATTTCGATTGGTAAATCAAGATTCGTAGAATACCAATCGAAATTTCGATTGGTAAATCAAGATTCGTAGAATACCAATCGAAATTTCGATTGGTAAATCAAGATTCGTAGAATACCAATCGAAATTTCGATTGGTAAATCAAGATTCGTAGAATACCAATCGAAATTTCGATTGGTAAATCAAGATTCGTAGAATACCAATCGAAATTTCGATTGGTAAATCAAGATTCGTAGAATACCAATCGAAATTTCGATTGGTAAATCAAGATTCGTAGAATACCAATCGAAATTTCGATTGGTAAATCAAGATTCGTAGAATACCAATCGAAATTTCGATTGGTAAATCAAGATTCGTAGAATACCAATCGAAATTTCGATTGGTAAATCAAGATTCGTAGAATACCAATCGAAATTTCGATTGGTAAATCAAGATTCGTAGAATACCAATCGAAATTTCGATTGGTAAATCAAGATTCGTAGAATACCAATCGAAATTTCGATTGGTAAATCAAGATTCGTAGAATACCAATCGAAATTTCGATTGGTAAATCAAGATTCGTAGAATACCAATCGAAATTTCGATTGGTAAATCAAGATTCGTAGAATACCAATCGAAATTTCGATTGGTAAATCAAGATTCGTAGAATACCAATCGAAATTTCGATTGGTAAATCAAGATTCGTAGAATACCAATCGAAATTTCGATTGGTAAATCAAGATTCGTAGAATACCAATCGAAATTTCGATTGGTAAATCAAGATTCGTAGAATACCAATCGAAATTTCGATTGGTAAATCAAGATTCGTAGAATACCAATCGAAATTTCGATTGGTAAATCAAGATTCGTAGAATACCAATCGAAATTTCGATTGGTAAATCAAGATTCGTAGAATACCAATCGAAATTTCGATTGGTAAATCAAGATTCGTAGAATACCAATCGAAATTTCGATTGGTAAATCAAGATTCGTAGAATACCAATCGAAATTTCGATTGGTAAATCAAGATTCGTAGAATACCAATCGAAATTTCGATTGGTAAATCAAGATTCGTAGAATACCAATCGAAATTTCGATTGGTAAATCAAGATTCGTAGAATACCAATCGAAATTTCGATTGGTAAATCAAGATTCGTAGAATACCAATCGAAATTTCGATTGGTAAATCAAGATTCGTAGAATACCAATCGAAATTTCGATTGGTAAATCAAGATTCGTAGAATACCAATCGAAATTTCGATTGGTAAATCAAGATTCGTAGAATACCAATCGAAATTTCGATTGGTAAATCAAGATTCGTAGAATACCAATCGAAATTTCGATTGGTAAATCAAGATTCGTAGAATACCAATCGAAATTTCGATTGGTAAATCAAGATTCGTAGAATACCAATCGAAATTTCGATTGGTAAATCAAGATTCGTAGAATACCAATCGAAATTTCGATTGGTAAATCAAGATTCGTAGAATACCAATCGAAATTTCGATTGGTAAATCAAGATTCGTAGAATACCAATCGAAATTTCGATTGGTAAATCAAGATTCGTAGAATACCAATCGAAATTTCGATTGGTAAATCAAGATTCGTAGAATACCAATCGAAATTTCGATTGGTAAATCAAGATTCGTAGAATACCAATCGAAATTTCGATTGGTAATCAAGATTCGTAGAATACCAATCGAAATTTCGATTGGTAAATCAAGATTCGTAGAATACCAATCGAAATTTCGATTGGTAAATCAAGATTCGTAGAATACCAATCGAAATTTCGATTGGTAAATCAAGATTCGTAGAATACCAATCGAAATTTCGATTGGTAAATCAAGATTCGTAGAATACCAATCGAAATTTCGATTGGTAAATCAAGATTCGTAGAATACCAATCGAAATTTCGATTGGTAAATCAAGATTCGTAGAATACCAATCGAAATTTCGATTGGTAAATCAAGATTCGTAGAATACCAATCGAAATTTCGATTGGAAAATCAAAATTCGTAGAATACCAATCGAAATTTCGATTGGTAAATCAAGATTCGTAGAATACCAATCGAAATTTCGTTTGGATTGGTAAATCAAGATTCGTACCAATCGAAATTTCGATTGGTATTCTACGAATCTTGATTTACCAATCGAAATTTCGATTGGTATTCTACGAATCTTGATTTACCAATCGAAATTTCGATTGGTATTCTACGAATCTTGATTTACCAATCGAAATTTCGATTGGTATTCTACGAATCTTGATTTACCAATCGAAATTTCGATTGGTATTCTACGAATCTTGATTTACCAATCGAAATTTCGATTGGTATTCTACGAATCTTGATTTACCAATCGAAATTTCGATTGGTATTCTACGAATCTTGATTTACCAATCGAAATTTCGATTGGTATTCTACGAATCTTGATTTACCAATCGAAATTTCGATTGGTATTCTACGAATCTTGATTTACCAATCGAAATTTCGATTGGTATTCTACGAATCTTGATTTACCAATCGAAATTTCGATTGGTATTCTACGAATCTTGATTTACCAATCGAAATTTCGATTGGTATTCTACGAATCTTGATTTACCAATCGAAATTTCGATTGGTATTCTACGAATCTTGATTTACCAATCGAAATTTCGATTGGTATTCTACGAATCTTGATTTACCAATCGAAATTTCGATTGGTATTCTACGAATCTTGATTTACCAATCGAAATTTCGATTGGTATTCTACGAATCTTGATTTACCAATCGAAATTTCGATTGGTATTCTACGAATCTTGATTTACCAATCGAAATTTCGATTGGTATTCTACGAATCTTGATTTACCAATCGAAATTTCGATTGGT
>JABJWA020000314.1:0-19165 GCA_020352615.2 Yoshiicerus persimilis | reverse complement strand
TTATTGCATAAATAGGTACTTGTCTAAAATCTTCATTTTGAGAGCTCAAAAATTACAATTTTAGCCCTCCTATCAATTTCGCAATTACGGTCATAGCTTATCAGCTTCAAGTGTCCAGTGGTATTCAACTTGACGATAACGTTTCGTTGGATAAGTGTAGTCGCTTATCTATCGTCATTTAATACATAATATGTGGCGTGGAAATGTTGAAAAATATGTATATTCAGTGGTGTCTATGGTCACTTTGGCGCGCATTGCATGTCAAACTATCATATAGAACGTGACCATCATAACCCAATTGTCACTTTGGATAAGTATGGTCGCTTATCTATGGTCACTTATTGCATAAATAGGTACTTGTCTAAAATCTTCATTTTGAGAGCTCAAAAATTACAATTTTAGCCCTCCTATCAATTTCGCAATTACGGTCATAGCTTATCAACATCAAGTGTCCGGTGGTAACCAACTTGACGATAACGTTACGTTGGATAAGTGTAGTTCGCTGATCTATCGTCATTTAATACATAATATATGGCGTGCAAATGTTGAAAAATATGTATCTTGAATGGTGTCTATAGTCACTTTGGCGCGCATGGCATGTCAACTTATCATATAGAACGTCTCCATCATAACCCAATTGTCACTTTGGATAAGTATGGTCGCTTATCTATGGTCACTTATTGCATAAATAGGTACTTGTCTAAAATCTTCATTTTGAGAGCTCAAAAATTACAATTTTAGCCCTCCTATCAATTTCGCAATTACGGTCATAGCTTATCAACATCAAGTGTCCGGTGGTAACCAACTTGACGATAACGTTACGTTGGATAAGTGTAGTTCGCTGATCTATCGTCATTTAATACATAATATATGGCGTGGAAATGTTGAAAAATATGTATCTTCAATGGTGTCTATAGTCACTTTGGCGCGCATGGCATGTCAACTTATCATATAGAACGTCTCCATCATAACCCAATTGTCACTTTGGATAAGTATGGTCGCTTATCTATGGTCACTTATTGCATAAATAGGTACTTGTCTAAAATCTTCATTTTGAGAGCTCAAAAATTACAATTTTAGCCCTCCTATCAATTTCGCAATTACGGTCATAGCTTATCAACTTCAAGTGTCCGGTGGTAACCAACTTGACGATAACGTTACGTTGGATAAGTGTAGTTCGCTGATCTATCGTCATTTAATACATAATATATGGCGTGGAAATGTTGAAAAATATGTATCTTCAATGGTGTCTATGGTCACTTTGGCGCGCATGGCATGTCAACTTATCATATAGAACGTGACCATCATAACCCAATTGTCACTTTGGATAAGTATGGTCGCTTATCTATGGTCACTTATTGCATAAATAGGTACTTGTCTAAAATCTTCATTTTGAGAGCTCAGAAATTACAATCCTAGCCCTCCTATCAATTTCGCAATTACGGTCATAGCTTATCAACTTCAAGTGTCCGGTGGTAACCAACTTGACGATTACGTTACGTTGGATAAGTGTAGTCGCTTATCTATCGTCATTTAATACATAATATATGGCGTGGAAATGTTGAAAAATATGTATCTTCAATGGTGTCTATAGTCACTTTGGCGCGCATGGCATGTCAACTTATCATATAGAACGGGACCATCATAACCCAATTGTCACTTTGGATAAGTATGGTCGCTTATCTATGGTCACTTATTGCATAAATAGGTACTTGTCTAAAATCTTCATTTTGAGAGCTCAAAAATTACAATTTTAGCCCTCCTATCAATTTCGCAATTACGGTCATAGCTTATCAACTTCAAGTGTCCGGTGGTAACCAACTTGACGATAACGTTACGTTGGATAAGTGTAGTCGCTTATCTATCGTCATTTAATACATAATATGTGGCGTGGAAATGTTGAAAAATATGTATCTTCAATGGTGTCTATGGTCACTTTGGCGCGCATGGCATGTCAACTTATCATATAGAACGTGACCATCATAACCCAATTGTCACTTTGGATAAGTATGGTCGCTTATCTATGGTCACTTATTGCATAAATAGGTACTTGTCTAAAATCTTCATTTTGAGAGCTCAAAAATTACAATTTTAGCCCTCCTATCAATTTCGCAATTACGGTCATAGCTTATCAACTTCAAGTGTCCGGTGGTAACCAACTTGACGATAACGTTACGTTGGATAAGTGTAGTCGCTTATCTATCGTCATTTAATACATAATATATGGCGTGGAAATGTTGAAAAATATGTATCTTCAATGGTGTCTATGGTCACTTTGGCGCGCATGGCATGTCAACTTATCATATAGAACGTGACCATCATAACCCAATTGTCACTTTGGATAAGTATGGTCGCTTATCTATGGTCACTTATTGCATAAATAGGTACTTGTCTAAAATCTTCATTTTGAGAGCTCAAAAATTACAATTTTAGCCCTCCTATCAATTTCGCAATTACGGTCATAGCTTATCAACATCAAGTGTCCGGTGGTAACCAACTTGACGATAACGTTACGTTGGATAAGTGTAGTTCGCTGATCTATCGTCATTTAATACATAATATATGGCGTGGAAATGTTGAAAAATATGTATCTTCAATGGTGTCTATGGTCACTTTGGCGCGCATGGCATGTCAACTTATCATATAGAACGTGACCATCATAACCCAATTGTCACTTTGGATAAGTATGGTCGCTTATCTATGGTCACTTATTGCATAAATAGGTACTTGTCTAAAATCTTCATTTTGAGAGCTCAAAAATTACAATTTTAGCCCTCCTATCAATTTCGCAATTACGGTCATAGCTTATCAACTTCAAGTGTCCGGTGGTAACCAACTTGACGATAACGTTACGTTGGATAAGTGTAGTCGCTTATCTATCGTCATTTAATACATAATATATGGCGTGGAAATGTTGAAAAATATGTATCTTCAATGGTGTCTATGGTCACTTTGGCGCGCATGGCATGTCAACTTATCATATAGAACGTGACCATCATAACCCAATTGTCACTTTGGATAAGTATGGTCGCTTATCTATGGTCACTTATTGCATAAATAGGTACTTGTCTAAAATCTTCATTTTGAGAGCTCAGAAATTACAATCCTAGCCCTCCTATCAATTTCGCAATTACGGTCATAGCTTATCAACTTCAAGTGTCCGGTGGTAACCAACTTGACGATAACGTTACGTTGGATAAGTGTAGTCGCTTATCTATCGTCATTTAATACATAATATATGGCGTGGAAATGTTGAAAAATATGTATCTTCAATGGTGTCTATAGTCACTTTGGCGCGCATGGCATGTCAACTTATCATATAGAACGTGACCATCATAACCCAATTGTCACTTTGGATAAGTATGGTCGCTTATCTATGGTCACTTATTGCATAAATAGGTACTTGTCTAAAATCTTCATTTTGAGAGCTCAGAAATTACAATCCTAGCCCTCCTATCAATTTCTTAATTACGGTCATAGCTTATCAACTTCAAGTGTCCGGTGGTAACCAACTTGACGATAACGTTACGTTGGATAAGTGTAGTCGCTTATCTATCGTCATTTAATACATAATATGTGGCGTGGAAATGTTGAAAAATATGTATCTTCAATGGTGTCTATGGTCACTTTGGCGCGCATGGCATGTCAACTTATCATATAGAACGTGACCATCATAACCCAATTGTCACTTTGGATAAGTATGGTCGCTTATCTATGGTCACTTATTGCATAAATAGGTACTTGTCTAAAATCTTCATTTTGAGAGCTCAAAAATTACAATTTTAGCCCTCCTATCAATTTCGCAATTACGGTCATAGCTTATCAGCTTCAAGTGTCCAGTGGTATTCAACTTGACGATAACGTTTCGTTGGATAAGTGTAGTCGCTTATCTATCGTCATTTAATACATAATATGTGGCGTGGAAATGTTGAAAAATATGTATCTTCAATGGTGTCTATGGTCACTTTGGCGCGCATGGCATGTCAACTTATCATATAGAACGTGACCATCATAACCCAATTGTCACTTTGGATAAGTATGGTCGCTTATCTATGGTCACTTATTGCATAAATAGGTACTTGTCTAAAATCTTCATTTTGAGAGCTCAAAAATTACAATTTTAGCCCTCCTATCAATTTCGCAATTACGGTCATAGCCTATCAACATCAAGTGTCCGGTGGTAACCAACTTGACGATAACGTTACGTTGGATAAGTGTAGTTCGCTGATCTATCGTCATTTAATACATAATATATGGCGTGGAAATGTTGAAAAATATGTATCTTCAATGGTGTCTATAGTCACTTTGGCGCGCATGGCATGTCAACTTATCATATAGAACGTCTCCATCATAACCCAATTGTCACTTTGGATAAGTATGGTCGCTTATCTATGGTCACTTATTGCATAAATAGGTACTTGTCTAAAATCTTCATTTTGAGAGCTCAGAAATTACAATCCTAGCCCTCCTATCAATTTCGCAATTACGGTCATAGCTTATCAACTTCAAGTGTCCGGTGGTAACCAACTTGACGATAACGTTACGTTGGATAAGTGTAGTCGCTTATCTATCGTCATTTAATACATAATATGTGGCGTGGAAATGTTGAAAAATATGTATCTTCAATGGTGTCTATGGTCACTTTGGCGCGCATGGCATGTCAACTTATCATATAGAACGTGACCATCATAACCCAATTGTCACTTTGGATAAGTATGGTCGCTTATCTATGGTCACTTATTGCATAAATAGGTACTTGTCTAAAATCTTCATTTTGAGAGCTCAGAAATTACAATCCTAGCCCTTCAAGTGTCCGGTGGTAACCAACTTGACGATAACGTTTCGTTGGATAAGTGTAGTCGCTTATCTATCGTCATTTAATACATAATATATGGCGTGGAAATGTTGAAAAATATGTATCTTCAATGGTGTCTATGTCACTTTGGCGCGCATGGCATGTCAACTTATCATATAGAACGTGACCATCATAACCCAATTGTCACTTTGGATAAGTATGGTCGCTTATCTATGGTCACTTATTGCATAAATAGGTACTTGTCTAAAATCTTCATTTTGAGAGCTCAAAAATTACAATTTTAGCCCTCCTATCAATTTCGCAATTATGGTCATAGCTTATCAGCTTCAAGTGTCTGGTGGTAACCAACTTGACGATAACGTTTCGTTGGATAAGTGTAGTCGCTTATCTATCGTCATTTAATACATAATATGTGGCGTGGAAATGTTGAAAAATATGTATCTTCAGTGGTGTCTATGGTCACTTTGGCGCGCATGGCATGTCAAATTATCATATAGAACGTGACCATCATAACCCAATTGTCACTTTGGATAAGTATGGTCGCTTATCTATGGTCACTTATTGCATAAATAGGTACTTGTCTAAAATCTTCATTTTGAGAGCTCAAAAATTACAATTTTAGCCCTCCTATCAATTTCGCAATTACGGTCATAGCTTATCAACTTCAAGTGTCCGGTGGTAACCAACTTGACGATAACGTTACGTTGGATAAGTGTAGTCGCTTATCTATCGTCATTTAATACATAATATATGGCGTGGAAATGTTGAAAAATATGTATCTTCAATGGTGTCTATGGTCACTTTGGCGCGCATGGCATGTCAAATTATCATATAGAACGTGACCATCATAACCCAATTGTCACTTTGGATAAGTATGGTCGCTTATCTATGGTCACTTATTGCATAAATAGGTACTTGTCTAAAATCTTCATTTTGAGAGCTCAAAAATTACAATTTTAGCCCTCCTATCAATTTCGCAATTACGGTCATAGCTTATCAACTTCAAGTGTCCGGTGGTAACCAACTTGACGATAACGTTACGTTGGATAAGTGTAGTCGCTTATCTATCGTCATTTAATACATAATATGTGGCGTGGAAATGTTGAAAAATATGTATCTTCAATGGTGTCTATGGTCACTTTGGCGCGCATGGCATGTCAAATTATCATATAGAACGTGACCATCATAACCCAATTGTCACTTTGGATAAGTATGGTCGCTTATCTATGGTCACTTATTGCATAAATAGGTACTTGTCTAAAATCTTCATTTTGAGAGCTCAAAAATTACAATTTTAGCCCTCCTATCAATTTCGCAATTACGGTCATAGCTTATCAACTTCAAGTGTCCGGTGGTAACCAACTTGACGATAACGTTACGTTGGATAAGTGTAGTCGCTGATCTATCGTCATTTAATACATAATATGTGGCGTGGAAATGTTGAAAAATATGTATCTTCAATGGTGTCTATGGTCACTTTGGCGCGCATGGCATGTCAACTTATCATATAGAACGTGACCATCATAACCCAATTGTCACTTTGGATAAGTATGGTCGCTTATCTATGGTCACTTATTGCATAAATAGGTACTTGTCTAAAATCTTCATTTTGAGAGCTCAAAAATTACAATTTTAGCCCTCCTATCAATTTCGCAATTACGGTCATAGCTTATCAACTTCAAGTGTCCGGTGGTAACCAACTTGACGATAACGTTACGTTGGATAAGTGTAGTCGCTTATCTATCGTCATTTAATACATAATATGTGGCGTGGAAATGTTGAAAAATATGTATCTTCAGTGGTGTCTATGGTCACTTTGGCGCGCATTGCATGTCAAATTATCATATAGAACGTGACCATCATAACCCAATTGTCACTTTGGATAAGTATGGTCGCTTATCTATGGTCACTTATTGCATAAATAGGTACTTGTCTAAAATCTTCATTTTGAGAGCTCAAAAATTACAATTTTAGCCCTCCTATCAATTTCTCAATTACGGTCATAGCTTATCAACTTCAAGTGTCCGGTGGTAACCAACTTGACGATAACGTTACGTTGGATAAGTGTAGTTCGCTTATCTATCGTCATTTAATGCATAATATATGGCGTTGAAATGTTGAAAAATATGTATCTTCAATGGTGTCTATGGTCACTTTGGCGCGCATGGCATGTCAACTTATCATATAGAACGTGACCGGAGTACGAATTGAGACAGCAGTCGAGATAGTCGATGACCTAATTAGCTCCTGAGCTAACACATAGCACAAGTACATAACACATAAGCAAATACAAGATGCATAAATTATTACAAGCAGCATTACGAAAGACAAGTAGTAAGAAAAAAGACGAAGATTTTCAAAACGTGAAGAAAAGAAGGAAAATAGATTTTACTGAAAGCATGGAAAGTGAATTCAGAAAATTGTCGAGTGAAGAAAAAATGGTGAAGCTGTTTAAGTGTTTGTGCGAATTGAAAGCAGACACAATAGCAGAAAAAGAAGAAACTCAAGAAATTAGAGAGGATGTTGACATGGCGGAGAAAAAAGTTGGAGAAATAATATCTGGAAACGAGTTTTTAAGAAGAGAAATAATACAGATGAATCTACGGATCTCTGGGCTAGAGGAAGAGGAAAATGAAAATCCAGGAGTGACGGAGAAAAAAGTGGTGGCATTACTGAAAAAGATGGAAATGAAAAACATTGACATAGCGGAGACAAGAAGGGTTGGAAGAAAATCGGAAGGTTCCGAACAATTATTGTGAAACTGATGAAAAAGAAAGACAAGATTAAAATTCTGACGGCTAAAAAATTCTGCGAGAGAAGGAGGATTCAAAAATGTTTACATTGATGCAGAGAAGACACCCAAACAGGCCAGAGGGATAAATTACTGAGGATACAGCAAAAATTTGGAAGCAAGCAAAACCGGACCTAAAGACTCGGATCAGGAACGGTGTACTCATTGTAGGGTAGAGGGAGAAGAAGAACATTACAGAGTGAACAAATACGATCAAGTGGAAAGAGATCCTGACTAGGGCGGCCCAACATTTGAACCGAGGAGACAGATAAGGAACACTAATATTACAAATACTATTATGATAAGGGTTTTCTAGCATTATTTCGTTTTATTTATTAATTTACAATTTATTAGTAATCTTGCAGTAAGCAATTTTTGAAATAAGTCATAGTAATCATTTTAAACTGAAATGGGACAGGAAATATTTGGAATGAGTGGAATGTGCCAGTCGAGATGAAGCATGCATGAGAGTAAACGAAATGAAAGAGATGACCTGAATAGAAAATACATTACTGAGCAAAGAAATCACAACGCTAAATGAAACTGAAGCACATCCCTGTAATGCTGACATGACTGTACACACTCATGTGATTCAATTGAATGTGAAAATGAAGCAGTTGGATTTATAGAATTGGAATATTTGATACTACGTAAGGTAATACTATAGTTTAATGACTGGACAAAAATTGATAACATAAGATTAATATTAACAATGAGGGGTTATATTAGGTATAATGAAAGGAATTCTTGTGTACAAATAGCAAAATTAAATATATATGTAATGCAATAATTAGCGGACAGTGTAGTATGTAATATAAGTATAGAGTAGTAATGTAGTGTACTAATAGTGTAAGCCACTGATAATGTAGTGTAAATTATGGTAGTAGTAATGTATAGTAAAATTTATTGTAGCTGTAACACATCGTATCTTATAGTATGTACATTATAGTAATTTGGACATAGTGTAGTAATATATAGTTTAATGAATATGCATTTTATATGGCAAGTTTCATGTATTAGCAATTAGGACTTTTAGCTTAGAGTGGTGTGGACCACTCGGCTGAGAGGAAAACAGGTAGGAGAAAATTTTGTATTAGAGTAAAGTCCTCTCCTGAACTGCGATTCAGGGGGCAAAATTTACAAGTTTATGTCTGTATGTACGTATATATGTTTGGGTCCATGGGCGAAAGCTCGTAGGGACCGTCAATAAAATAATAATAATAATAATAATAATAATAATAAATATAGAACGTGACCATCATAACCCAATTGTCACTTTGGATAAGTATGGTCGCTTATCTATGGTCACTTATTGCATAAATAGGTACTTGTCTAAAATCTTCATTTTGAGAGCTCAAAAATTACAATTTTAGCCCTCCTATGAATTTCAATTACGGTCATAGCTTATCAGCTTCAAGTGTCCAGTGGTAACCAACTTGACGATAACGTTACGTTGGATAAGTGTAGTCGCTTATCTATCGTCATTTAATACATAATATATGGCGTGGAAATGTTGAAATATATGTATCTTCAATGGTGTCTATGGTCACTTTGGCGAGCATGGCATGTCAACTTATCATATAGAACGTGACCATCATAACCCAATTGTCACTTTGGATAAGTATGGTCGCTTATCTATGGTCACTTATTGCATAAATAGGTACTTGTCTAAAATCTTCATTTTGAGAGCTCAAAAATTACAATTTTAGCCCTCCTATCAATTTCGCAATTACGGTCATAGCTTATCAGCTTCAAGTGTCCAGTGGTATTCAACTTGACGATAACGTTTCGTTGGATAAGTGTAGTCGCTTATCTATCGTCATTTAATACATAATATGTGGCGTTGAAATGTTGAAAAATATGTATCTTCAATGGTGTCTATGGTCACTTTGGCGAGCATGGCATGTCAACTTATCATATAGAACGTGACCATCATAACCCAATTGTCACTTTGGATAAGTATGGTCGCTTATCTATGGTCACTTATTGCATAAATAGGTACTTGTCTAAAATCTTCATTTTGAGAGCTCAAAAATTACAATTTTAGCCCTCCTATCAATTTCTCAATTACGGTCAAAGCTTATCAACATCAAGTGTCCGGTGGTAACCAACTTGACGATAACGTTACGTTGGATAAGTGTAGTCGCTTATCTATCGTCATTTAATACATAATATGTGGCGTGGAAATGTTGAAAAATATGTATCTTCAGTGGTGTCTATGGTCACTTTAGCGCGCATTGCATGTCAAATTATCATATAGAACGTGACCATCATAACCCAATTGTCACTTTGGATAAGTATGGTCGCTTATCTATGGTCACTTATTGCATAAATAGGTACTTGTCTAAAATCTTCATTTTGAGAGCTCAAAAATTACAATTTTAGCCCTCCTATCAATTTCTCAATTACGGTCATAGCTTATCAACTTCAAGTGTCCGGTGGTAACCAACTTGACGATAACGTTACGTTGGATAAGTGTAGTTCGCTTATCTATCGTCATTTAATGCATAATATATGGCGTTGAAATGTTGAAAAATATGTATCTTCAATGGTGTCTATGGTCACTTTGGCGCGCATGGCATGTCAACTTATCATATAGAACGTGACCGGAGTACGAATTGAGACAGCAGTCGAGATAGTCGATGACCTAATTAGCTCCTGAGCTAACACATAGCACAAGTACATAACACATAAGCAAATACAAGATGCATAAATTATTACAAGCAGCATTACGAAAGACAAGTAGTAAGAAAAAAGACGAAGATTTTCAAAACGTGAAGAAAAGAAGGAAAATAGATTTTACTGAAAGCATGGAAAGTGAATTCAGAAAATTGTCGAGTGAAGAAAAAATGGTGAAGCTGTTTAAGTGTTTGTGCGAATTGAAAGCAGACACAATAGCAGAAAAAGAAGAAACTCAAGAAATTAGAGAGGATGTTGACATGGCGGAGAAAAAAGTTGGAGAAATAATATCTGGAAACGAGTTTTTAAGAAGAGAAATAATACAGATGAATCTACGGATCTCTGGGCTAGAGGAAGAGGAAAATGAAAATCCAGGAGTGACGGAGAAAAAAGTGGTGGCATTACTGAAAAAGATGGAAATGAAAAACATTGACATAGCGGAGACAAGAAGGGTTGGAAGAAAATCGGAAGGTTTCCGAACAATTATTGTGAAACTGATGAAAAAGAAAGACAAGATTAAAATTCTGACGGCTAAAAAAATTCTGCGAGAGAAGGAGGAATTCAAAAATGTTTACATTGATGCAGAGAAGACACCCAAACAGGCCAGAGGGGATAAATTACTGAGGGATACAGCAAAAATTTGGAAGCAAGCAAAACCGGACCTAAAGACTCGGATCAGGAACGGTGTACTCATTGTAGGGGTAGAGGGAGAAGAAGAACATTACAGAGTGAACAAATACGATCAAGTGGAAAGAGATCCTGACTAGGCGGCCCAACATTTGAACCGAGGAGACAGATAAGGAACACTAATATTACAAATACTATTATTGATAAGGGTTTTCTAGCATTATTTCGTTTTAATTTTATTAATTTACAATTTATTAGTAATCTTGCAGTAAGCAATTTTTGAAATAAGTCATAGTAATCATTTTAAACTGAAATGGGACAGGAAATATTTGGAATGAGTGGAATGTGCCAGTCGAGATGAAGCATGCATGAGAGTAAACGAAATGTAAGAGATGACCTGAATAGAAAATACATTACTGAGCAAAGAAATCACAACGCTAAATGAAACTGAAGCACATCCCTGTAATGCTGACATGACTGTACACACTCATGTGATTCAATTGAATGTGAAAATGAAGCAGTTGGATTTATAGAATTGGAATATTTGATACTACGTAAGGTAATACTATAGTTTAATGACTGGACAAAAATTGATAACATAAGATTAATATTAACAATGAGGGGTTATATTAGGTATAAATGAAAGGAATTCTTGTGTACAAATAGCAAAATTAAATATATATGTAATGCAATAATTAGCGGACAGTGTAGTATGTAATATAAGTATAGAGTAGTAATGTAGTGTACTAATAGTGTAAGCCACTGATAATGTAGTGTAAATTATGGTAGTAGTAATGTATAGTAAAATTTATTGTAGCTGTAACACATCGTATCTTATAGTATGTACATTATAGTAATTTGGACATAGTGTAGTAATATATAGTTTAATGAATATGCATTTTTATATGGCAAGTTTCATGTATTAGCAATTAGGACTTTTAGCTTAGAGTGGTGTGGACCACTCGGCTGAGAGGAAAAACAGGTAGGAGAAAAATTTTGTATTAGAGTAAAGTCCTCTCCTGAACTGCGATTCAGGGGGGCAAAATTTTACAAGTTTATGTCTGTATGTACGTATATATGTTTGGGTCCATGGGCGAAAGCTCGTAGGGACCGTCAGAACGTGACCATCATAACCCAATTGTCACTTTGGATAAGTATGGTCGCTTATCTATGGTCACTTATTGCATAAATATGTACTTGTCTAAAATCTTCATTTTGAGAGCTCAAAAATTACAATTTTAGCCCTCCTATCAATTTCGCAATTACGGTCATAGCTTATCAACTTCAAGTGTCCGGTGGTAACCAACTTGACGATAACGTTACGTTGGATAAGTGTAGTCGCTTATCTATCGTCATTTAATACATAATATATGGCGTGGAAATGTTGAAAAATATGTATCTTCAATGGTGTCTATGGTCACTTTGGCGAGCATGGCATGTCAACTTATCATATAGAACGTGACCATCATAACCCAATTGTCACTTTGGATAAGTATGGTCGCTTATCTATGGTCACTTATTGCATAAATAGGTACTTGTCTAAAATCTTCATTTTGAGAGCTCAAAAATTACAATTTTAGCCCTCCTATCAATTTCTCAATTACGGTCAAAGCTTATCAACATCAAGTGTCCGGTGGTAACCAACTTGACGATAACGTTACGTTGGATAAGTGTAGTCGCTTATCTATCGTCATTTAATACATAATATGTGGCGTGGAAATGTTGAAAAATATGTATCTTCAGTGGTGTCTATGGTCACTTTAGCGCGCATTGCATGTCAAATTATCATATAGAACGTGACCATCATAACCCAATTGTCACTTTGGATAAGTATGGTCGCTTATCTATGGTCACTTATTGCATAAATAGGTACTTGTCTAAAATCTTCATTTTGAGAGCTCAAAAATTACAATTTTAGCCCTCCTATCAATTTCTCAATTACGGTCATAGCTTATCAACTTCAAGTGTCCGGTGGTAACCAACTTGACGATAACGTTACGTTGGATAAGTGTAGTTCGCTTATCTATCGTCATTTAATGCATAATATATGGCGTTGAAATGTTGAAAAATATGTATCTTCAATGGTGTCTATGGTCACTTTGGCGCGCATGGCATGTCAACTTATCATATAGAACGTGACCGGAGTACGAATTGAGACAGCAGTCGAGATAGTCGATGACCTAATTAGCTCCTGAGCTAACACATAGCACAAGTACATAACACATAAGCAAATACAAGATGCATAAATTATTACAAGCAGCATTACGAAAGACAAGTAGTAAGAAAAAAGACGAAGATTTTCAAAACGTGAAGAAAAGAAGGAAAATAGATTTTACTGAAAGCATGGAAAGTGAATTCAGAAAATTGTCGAGTGAAGAAAAAATGGTGAAGCTGTTTAAGTGTATGTGCGAATTGAAAGCAGACACAATAGCAGAAAAAGAAGAAACTCAAGAAATTAGAGAGGATGTTGACATGGCGGAGAAAAAAGTTGGAGAAATAATATCTGGAAACGAGTTTTTAAGAAGAGAAATAATACAGATGAATCTACGGATCTCTGGGCTAGAGGAAGAGGAAAATGAAAATCCAGGAGTGACGGAGAAAAAAGTGGTGGCATTACTGAAAAAGATGGAAATGAAAAACATTGACATAGCGGAGACAAGAAGGGTTGGAAGAAAATCGGAAGGTTTCCGAACAATTATTGTGAAACTGATGAAAAAGAAAGACAAGATTAAAATTCTGACGGCTAAAAAAATTCTGCGAGAGAAGGAGGAATTCAAAAATGTTTACATTGATGCAGAGAAGACACCCAAACAGGCCAGAGGGGATAAATTACTGAGGGATACAGCAAAAATTTGGAAGCAAGCAAAACCGGACCTAAAGACTCGGATCAGGAACGGTGTACTCATTGTAGGGGTAGAGGGAGAAGAAGAACATTACAGAGTGAACAAATACGATCAAGTGGAAAGAGATCCTGACTAGGGCGGCCCAACATTTGAACCGAGGAGACAGATAAGGAACACTAATATTACAAATACTATTATTGATAAGGGTTTCTAGCATTATTTTCGTTTTTATTTTATTAATTTACAATTTATTAGTAATCTTGCAGTAAGCAATTTTTGAAATAAGTCATAGTAATCATTTTAAACTGAAATGGGACAGGAAATATTTGGAATGAGTGGAATGTGCCAGTCGAGATGAAGCATGCATGAGAGTAAACGAAATGTAAGAGATGACCTGAATAGAAAATACATTACTGAGCAAAGAAATCACAACGCTAAATGAAACTGAAGCACATCCCTGTAATGCTGACATGACTGTACACACTCATGTGATTCAATTGAATGTGAAAATGAAGCAGTTGGATTTATAGAATTGGAATATTTGATACTACGTAAGGTAATACTATAGTTTAATGACTGGACAAAATTGATAACATAAGATTAATATTAACAATGAGGGGTTATATTAGGTATAAATGAAAGGAATTCTTGTGTACAAATAGCAAAATTAAATATATATGTAATGCAATAATTAGCGGACAGTGTAGTATGTAATATAAGTATAGAGTAGTAATGTAGTGTACTAATAGTGTAAGCCACTGATAATGTAGTGTAAATTATGGTAGTAGTAATGTATAGTAAAATTTATTGTAGCTGTAACACATCGTATCTTATAGTATGTACATTATAGTAATTTGGACATAGTGTAGTAATATATAGTTTAATGAATATGCATTTTTATATGGCAAGTTTCATGTATTAGCAATTAGGACTTTTAGCTTAGAGTGGTGTGGACCACTCGGCTGAGAGGAAAAACAGGTAGGAGAAAAATTTTGTATTAGAGTAAAGTCCTCTCCTGAACTGCGATTCAGGGGGGCAAAATTTTACAAGTTTATGTCTGTATGTACGTATATATGTTTGGGTCCATGGGCGAAAGCTCGTAGGGACCGTCATAAAAATAATAATAATAATAATAATAATAATAATAATAAATATAGAACGTGACCATCATAACCCAATTGTCACTTTGGATAAGTATGGTCGCTTATCTATGGTCACTTATTGCATAAATAGGTACTTGTCTAAAATCTTCATTTTGAGAGCTCAAAAATTACAATTTTAGCCCTCCTATCAATTTCGCAATTACGGTCATAGCTTATCAGCTTCAAGTGTCCAGTGGTATTCAACTTGACGATAACGTTACGTTGGATAAGTGTAGTCGCTTATCTATCGTCATTTAATACATAATATGTGGCGTTGAAATGTTGAAAAATATGTATCTTCAATGGTGTCTATGGTCACTTTGGCGAGCATGGCATGTCAACTTATCATATAGAACGTGACCATCATAACCCAATTGTCACTTTGGATAAGTATGGTCGCTTATCTATGGTCACTTATTGCATAAATAGGTACTTGTCTAAAATCTTCATTTTGAGAGCTCAAAAATTACAATTTTAGCCCTCCTATCAATTTCGCAATTACGGTCATAGCTTATCAGCTTCAAGTGTCCAGTGGTATTCAACTTGACGATAACGTTTCGTTGGATAAGTGTAGTCGCTTATCTATCGTCATTTAATACATAATATGTGGCGTGGAAATGTTGAAAAATATGTATCTTCAGTGGTGTCTATGGTCACTTTAGCGCGCATTGCATGTCAAATTATCATATAGAACGTGACCATCATAACCCAATTGTCACTTTGGATAAGTATGGTCGCTTATCTATGGTCACTTATTGCATAAATAGGTACTTGTCTAAAATCTTCATTTTGAGAGCTCAAAAATTACAATTTTAGCCCTCCTATCAATTTCTCAATTACGGTCATAGCTTATCAACTTCAAGTGTCCGGTGGTAACCAACTTGACGATAACGTTACGTTGGATAAGTGTAGTTCGCTTATCTATCGTCATTTAATGCATAATATATGGCGTTGAAATGTTGAAAAATATGTATCTTCAATGGTGTCTATGGTCACTTTGGCGCGCATGGCATGTCAACTTATCATATAGAACGTGACCGGAGTACGAATTGAGACAGCAGTCGAGATAGTCGATGACCTAATTAGCTCCTGAGCTAACACATAGCACAAGTACATAACACATAAGCAAATACAAGATGCATAAATTATTACAAGCAGCATTACGAAAGACAAGTAGTAAGAAAAAAGACGAAGATTTTCAAAACGTGAAGAAAAGAAGGAAAATAGATTTTACTGAAAGCATGGAAAGTGAATTCAGAAAATTGTCGAGTGAAGAAAAAATGGTGAAGCTGTTTAAGTGTATGTGCGAATTGAAAGCAGACACAATAGCAGAAAAAGAAGAAACTCAAGAAATTAGAGAGGATGTTGACATGGCGGAGAAAAAAGTTGGAGAAATAATATCTGGAAACGAGTTTTTAAGAAGAGAAATAATACAGATGAATCTACGGATCTCTGGGCTAGAGGAAGAGGAAAATGAAAATCCAGGAGTGACGGAGAAAAAAGTGGTGGCATTACTGAAAAAGATGGAAATGAAAAACATTGACATAGCGGAGACAAGAAGGGTTGGAAGAAAATCGGAAGGTTTCCGAACAATTATTGTGAAACTGATGAAAAAGAAAGACAAGATTAAAATTCTGACGGCTAAAAAAATTCTGCGAGAGAAGGAGGAATTCAAAAATGTTTACATTGATGCAGAGAAGACACCCAAACAGGCCAGAGGGGATAAATTACTGAGGGATACAGCAAAAATTTGGAAGCAAGCAAAACCGGACCTAAAGACTCGGATCAGGAACGGTGTACTCATTGTAGGGGTAGAGGGAGAAGAAGAACATTACAGAGTGAACAAATACGATCAAGTGGAAAGAGATCCTGACTAGGGCGGCCCAACATTTGAACCGAGGAGACAGATAAGGAACACTAATATTACAAATACTATTATTGATAAGGGTTTTCTAGCATTATTTTCGTTTTTATTTTATTAATTTACAATTTATTAGTAATCTTGCAGTAAGCAATTTTTGAAATAAGTCATAGTAATCATTTTAAACTGAAATGGGACAGGAAATATTTGGAATGAGTGGAATGTGCCAGTCGAGATGAAGCATGCATGAGAGTAAACGAAATGTAAGAGATGACCTGAATAGAAAATACATTACTGAGCAAAGAAATCACAACGCTAAATGAAACTGAAGCACATCCCTGTAATGCTGACATGACTGTACACACTCATGTGATTCAATTGAATGTGAAAATGAAGCAGTTGGATTTATAGAATTGGAATATTTGATACTACGTAAGGTAATACTATAGTTTAATGACTGGACAAAATTGATAACATAAGATTAATATTAACAATGAGGGGTTATATTAGGTATAAATGAAAGGAATTCTTGTGTACAAATAGCAAAATTAAATATATATGTAATGCAATAATTAGCGGACAGTGTAGTATGTAATATAAGTATAGAGTAGTAATGTAGTGTACTAATAGTGTAAGCCACTGATAATGTAGTGTAAATTATGGTAGTAGTAATGTATAGTAAAATTTATTGTAGCTGTAACACATCGTATCTTATAGTATGTACATTATAGTAATTTGGACATAGTGTAGTAATATATAGTTAATGAATATGCATTTTTATATGGCAAGTTTCATGTATTAGCAATTAGGACTTTTAGCTTAGAGTGGTGTGGACCACTCGGCTGAGAGGAAAAACAGGTAGGAGAAAATTTTGTATTAGAGTAAAGTCCTCTCCTGAACTGCGATTCAGGGGGGCAAAATTTTACAAGTTTATGTCTGTATGTACGTATATATGTTTGGGTCCATGGCGAAAGCTCGTAGGGACCGTCATAAAATAATAATAATAATAATAATAATAATAATAATAAATATAGAACGTGACCATCATAACCCAATTGTCACTTTGGATAAGTATGGTCGCTTATCTATGGTCACTTATTGCATAAATAGGTACTTGTCTAAAATCTTCATTTTGAGAGCTCAAAAATTACAATTTTAGCCCTCCTATCAATTTCGCAATTACGGTCATAGCTTATCAGCTTCAAGTGTCCAGTGGTATTCAACTTGACGATAACGTTTCGTTGGATAAGTGTAGTCGCTTATCTATCGTCATTTAATACATAATATGTGGCGTTGAAATGTTGAAAAATATGTATCTTCAATGGTGTCTATGGTCACTTTGGCGAGCATGGCATGTCAACTTATCATATAGAACGTGACCATCATAACCCAATTGTCACTTTGGATAAGTATGGTCGCTTATCTATGGTCACTTATTGCATAAATAGGTACTTGTCTAAAATCTTCATTTTGAGAGCTCAAAAATTACAATTTTAGCCCTCCTATCAATTTCGCAATTACGGTCATAGCTTATCAACTTCAAGTGTCCGGTGGTAACCAACTTGACGATAACGTTACGTTGGATAAGTGTAGTCGCTTATCTATCGTCATTTAATACATAATATATGGCGTGGAAATGTTGAAAAATATGTATCTTCAGTGGTGTCTATGGTCACTTTGGCGCGCATGGCATGTCAACTTATCATATAGAACGTGACCATCATAACCCAATTGTCACTTTGGATAAGTATGGTCGCTTATCTATGGTCACTTATTGCATAAATAGGTACTTGTCTAAAATCTTCATTTTGAGAGCTCAAAAATTACAATTTTAGCCCTCCTATCAATTTCTCAATTACGGTCATAGCTTATCAACTTCAAGTGTCCGGTGGTAACCAACTTGACGATAACGTTACGTTGGATAAGTGTAGTTCGCTTATCTATCGTCATTTAATGCATAATATATGGCGTTGAAATGTTGAAAAATATGTATCTTCAATGGTGTCTATGGTCACTTTGGCGCGCATGGCATGTCAACTTATCATATAGAACGTGACCGGAGTACGAATTGAGACAGCAGTCGAGATAGTCGATGACCTAATTAGCTCCTGAGCTAACACATAGCACAAGTACATAACACATAAGCAAATACAAGATGCATAAATTATTACAAGCAGCATTACGAAAGACAAGTAGTAAGAAAAAAGACGAAGATTTTCAAAACGTGAAGAAAAGAAGGAAAATAGATTTTACTGAAAACATAGAAAGTGATTCAGAAAATTGTCGAGTGAAGAAAAAATGGTGAAGCTGTTTAAGTGTATGTGCGAATTGAAAGCAGACACAATAGCAGAAAAAGAAGAAACTCAAGAAATTAGAGAGGATGTTGACATGGCGGAGAAAAAAGTT
>JABJWA020000313.1:0-19267 GCA_020352615.2 Yoshiicerus persimilis | reverse complement strand
ATAGGTAAGTGAGAGTTGGATATAAATATAAACATAAAGGTAACTACTATACACAATACAAAACAAGTAAATGCAAAAGAAACTTTAGAAGAAAATAGACTGTCGTATTGTATTATAGTAAGAGCAAACCTTTAAGACAAGGACAATTCCTCAAGGTAGCAGCTTGAAAAGCATTCATACAAACCACAACATCAGTAACATTAACATTAACTTGTACATTACGATCTACTCGCCATCATCTCTTCAGAGTTATTGCATTCGCATTCAATTTAATGCTGCATGTTCAGCTCCGTCTCATTCTCTCAAGTATTTTACTCACAGTGATATTTGTGTGTGTTGTAATACAACATTTATTATAAGTATAGATCTTATCTGCACTGTTTTTGCCTCTATACATGTACAATTATTCGCCTGGAATCACCTTACATTTTACATTACCCTATCATTAGAAAAAACCAATTTGTTTTCTCAAACACCTGAATTGCTTGCATTAGCTGCACCTCAAATCTCCACCAATGCTAGTTGCTGGTACTGCAATTGCAAGTATATTACAATTTCCATTAGTACCGTGGATTAATCAATCTAATACAACAGAATGTTTTAATATGAAATAAATACATATCCAGTCGTAAGAACTTAAGTACAAATATTGAACCATTAAATGAAGCTATATACTTAACAATAATGAGATGTACTTTTTTGTTTTGATCTAGTCACTTAGCTTGGTAGTATTGTTACCAACGAGCTGTCCTGTCTGACAGCTGTCAGTTTTATAACAACCCATCCCACACTATCTCGTTTGACAACAATTTAATTAGCATGCATTTACTTCAACAATTTCAACTCGCAGCAAATTCCTTTAAATTAATCTGACTTTCGGAAAGAAAATTTCATTTTCGTGAAAAAAATAATCTCACAGACGATGTTCAACTTTTCACCTCATGCATGCGCATCGAGTATACACTATACACAAAGATATTAAGCTTACTACTATGAACATTTGTATCTATTATTTTGAATTCAATAACTTCCTAAGGATAATATCCTATTAACCAATACGTAGATCCAAACTTCTCTATAGGTAAACTATAATCATTGAGCATAAGTTGTGAAAATATCCTAATAAAAATACACAAGGTGTGAGTTTCGAAATAAATGCTGAGAAACTGTAACACATACATCGTGACTTTTGAAAGACAATCATTTGCCTATTTGTTACATTTCTTAGGGCTACGTGAATTTGTATTCCAATATAAATCCAATAAATTGTATAATTCAGTGAGTCAGTCAGGTATTTGATATATGATCCTGCATGAAGATTACTTTAAAAGAAGTAGCCCTTTGAGGATGTGCTTCGACCCGACTGGAAAGACGCAACAGTCGAACCGAGTTCACTAAAAGCAGAAATGGATAAAAGTGAACGGGACAATTGTAACATTGAGTGAACGGGACAATTGTAACATTGAGTGAACGGGACAATTGTAACATTGAGTGAACGGGACAATTGTAACATTGAGTGAACGGGACAATTGTAACATTGAGTGAACGGGACAATTGGAACGAAAAGTAAGATAGTCTATTATAATGTTTGTTATCGTTATATGTATAGTATATATGTTATTGTTATTCTTTTGTTGCTGGTACACTCACCTACTAGTATTTATGAATGGAATGTGGGTCGTTACGGTGAGGTACGGTTGTTACTATTTATGTTTATACTATGAAATGAATGGCTCACTAATTTGCATAGGTTAATAAGATTATTATTTGTTTACGACGACTTGTAAATCACATGCTGTATACTATGTTTATGTCTTGACTCTGTATTTATGAATGGAATGATGCAATGTATGAATGAAATGTCCAATGTGAATTTTAGTTTTTGACTAGGGGTGGATAATCCTATTTTGTTCTACTTTTACTTCTTGTGACCCCAATAGAATGACCAAGATAATTTATGTAATTTAATGTTAATGTACGCTGAATCATCACTTCTCTTCATTGTCTTTCATTGAAAAGTATGTTTAGAAAAATTGGTATAAATACAAGTCGATTGTAATCTGTGATCAGAACGAATGTAACTCTGTTGCTGAACGTTACTCTGCTCAATTGAGAAAATAAATACAATACCACAAAGATCTACTCTTTTGGTTTATCCATGATTTCTCATGAGCATATTCACACCATACATAAGAGCAATTTTGGACTTGGTCCATTCTCCCACATACCTACCATCTTCTCTCAGTCACCTTGCCTCACTCTCGTTGATTTCCTGCACCCCTTTTAACACCTTCCTATAAACTTCAATCCTTCCAGCCTATAACCATTGGTCCTTCGAGCATACGGATATTTATCAGACGTCTCGTGGAGTCCGAAGATAATTAACCTTACAACTACCGGGATACTGGATTGCGATTGAAGAACTGAAGAAACCATGCAGGCTATCAACCGAAGAAGAGCAACCCTGAAGGCCAGTTTAACTCGCATAGAAAACTTGTTAAACGCGAACGATGTCAACCCAGTTTCCGAGAGAGCCTTAGCCCTAAACGAAGAGCGACTCGCACATTTGGAAACCTTCAGAACTACGCTGTTCACGGAAGCCAGTGAGCAGGCAATCGATGACGACGAATATGAGGCAGAAGTTCCCGAATACGACACGTTAGAGGGACGAATAATCGAATTAAGAGAGAAGATCGACGAGCTGCGGGGACTATCGAATCCTGGTAGTCGGACACCAAGCTCAACAGCAGCCGCATCCACGAGCTCAACAGCTGCAGCAACCGCTTCCGCGTCCGGCAGTACAGCTATTACTACGGACATCAGGCTCCCGCGGTTAGAACTTCCATCATTCAATGGCAACAGACAAGACTGGCTGACGTTCCACGACTTGTTCCAGGCAGCAGTCCACCAGAATGACAAGTTGAGTGGAGCTCAGAAACTCCAATACCTGAAAGCATCGGTCAAAGGAGAAGCGGCAACCCTCATACAACCGTACAAAATCTCCGATGACAACTACACTGAGGCGTGGACGACCCTGAAAGCAAGATACGAAGACAAGAGAGAGCTGCTGAACGCTGCCCTAGACCGTCTACTTGCTGTTCCGAGTCTCACGGCCGAAAATCCATCCGCACTGCAGAAACTGGGTGACCGGGTGAGGGAATGTGTACACGCCGTAGACATTCTCAACGTACCCCGGGAAACAGCGTACGAGCTCCAACTAATACATCTCGTCTCGAAGAAGTTGGACACCGAGTCTCGGCTGCAGTGGGAGCGAAAAATCGACAAAGACGAACTTCCGACCATCCGGGACTTTTGCAGATTCATCGATCACCAAGCTAGGGTGACTGAAGTGGCAAAATCCAGCGGGAAGACTCGTCACGAACCAAGAAAACAAGGTGCAGCAGTCCACCATGGATCAAGCCAGGGAAGCTGTCCTGCTTGTAATGAAGAGCATCCACTCTACATATGCAAGAAATTCAAGGGAATGACAGTAGGTGAACGATGGGCACTCGCCAGGAATACCCAGTTATGCTTCAACTGCCTAAGCACGACTCATAGGGTTACCGAATGTCAGAGCTCCCACTGCAAACAATGCAGAGAAAAACATCACTCCCTTCTACACAGGCAAGAGCAGAAGAGAAGGCCAGCGGAGGCACGGACGCAGCAGCAGCAGCCACCGCCTGAGGCACCCACAACCACCCTCTTTGCAACGAGTAGAAGAACCAAGGGACTCCTGTCTACAGCACTCATCCGAGTACGTGATAGCAAAGGCACATATCACGTATGCCGAGCCCTGTTGGACAACGGAGCAGAAACAAGTTTTGTTACTACCAGCTGCGCTACACGTTTGGGTCTCCGTCGACAGAAGATCCACGTCCCCTTATCTGGTTTGGCTGGCTGCGACGCTGGGACATCAACCCACATAGTTGACTTGGCATTCACGTCTTGTCACAAAGAAAACCCTGTCTTCAACGTAGACTGCCTAGTGATGAAGACGATTACTCGAGACCTGCCGTCCTCCCCCGTATACCGAGAAGAGTGGAAACATATCCAAGGACTGGAACTGGCAGATCCCAACTTCCATGAGATGGGCAAGATTGACATCCTGTTGGGGTCAGACGTCTACTTCGACCTGATCCTGTCTGGGAAACGAACGGGTCCACCTGGAGCACCAACTGCTTTACGATCAAAGCTGGGTTGGCTGCTTGGCGGGAAGCTGATCCGAAAAGGAGAGCCACGAGCCGTTATCTCCCACTTAGTCCACTGCGACCTGGAAGACACGATGAAGAAGTTCTGGGAGCTGGAGGAGATTCCACGCAAGGTATTCCTCACTCCAGAAGAAAAGGCGTGTGAAGAACATTTCACCACAACCCACACCCGAGATGAAACTGGAAGATTTGTACTTCGCTTACCAATAAAACCGGATGCGGCCCCATTAGGTGATTCTCGTCAGATGGCCATTAAACGTATGCAAGCAGTCGAGAGAAGACTTAAGAGGAACCCGGACTTGAAGAAGCAGTACCATGATGTCTTGGACGAGTATCTCCACCTGAACCACATGGAGATTGTACCTGCTAATGAAGTACATATACCCAACACGTACTACATGCCACACCATGTGGTCATCAATGAATCCAGTTCGACAACAAAGTTCAGAGTCGTGTTTGATGCGTCTGCCGTCTCATCCACCGGAACTTCATTGAACAAGAACCTGATGGTGGGTCCTAAGCTACAAGAAGATCTTGTCTCCATCCTGGTCAGGTTCCGGACAAACAAGATTGCGTTCACTGCTGACATCACCAAGATGTACAGACAAGTCCGAGTCCATCCAGATGATGCAAATCTTCAGCGTATAGTCTGGCGAAAGGATCCCAACGACCCCATCAGAGATTACCGGATGCTGACGGCAACCTTTGGAACAGCATCGGCTCCATACATGGCCATCAAGAGTGTGCAGCAACTGGCGGTGAATGAAAATGCAAGATTTCCCGATGTCGAGAAAACCGTCATGAAAGACTTTTACGTGGATGACCTGATGTCAGGAGCTGCCTCGGAAGAAGAAGGGTTGACCAGGCAGAAGGAATTGCTGGAGCTGCTGTCATTTGCGGGGATGGAACTCAGAAAATGGTTCTCCAACTCTACTGCCCTCCTGACGTCACTCCCTGAGAACTTGAGAGGATCTGCCCATACCTTGACCATAGAAGAAGATGAAAAGGTGAAGACCTTGGGTCTGCAGTGGCATCCAGCCTCAGATCACTTCTCGTTCAAAGTTGCAGATGCTCCACTGTCACCCCGACGAAACGGATTGTACTGTCAGACATCGCCAAAGTTTTCGACCCTTTGGGATGGCTGACTCCTGTGACCATCAAAGCGAAGATGTTTATGCAAAAGATGTGGAAAGAAGATCTGGGTTGGGACGATTCCCTCCCACAACACTTACAAGATGACTGGACCGCTTACCGCAACCACCTACACCTAGTAGAAAAGGTTGCCATCCCCAGGTTCATCAGTCAAGAAAACCCCACCCACCAACTCCATGGATTCTGTGACGCCTCAGAATCCGCCTATGCAGCTGTCGTGTTCCTGCGATCAAGAAATCCTGATGGCCACATCCAGGTTCGAATGGTAGCTGCGAAGAGCAAGGTAGCACCAGTGAAGAATGTTACTTTGGCAAGACTGGAGCTGTGTGGATCCGTACTTCTCGTGAGACTTCTCCAATGCATTAAGGAGGCTCTCGGCCTGCACATTGAAGCTATACTTGGGTGGACTGACTCTACTATAGTACTCGCTTGGTTGGCTTCGCCTCCTCACCGTTGGAAGACATTCGTTGCGAACAGAGTGTCCGAAATACAAGACTTTCTACCCCGTAGCAGTTGGAGACATGTCAGATCAAAGGACAACCCTGCTGACTGCGCATCCCGCGGAATCTCACCAGACTCATTGGCTAACCAAGATCTGTGGTGGACTGGTCCCGAATGGCTTTCTCACTCAGAAGAAAATTGGCCGAATCTTACCGAAGATTGTCTGTTCCACCGAAGGAAGAAAGGGTTCCAGTAGCCATCCACCAAGTCATGCTACACGTACCTGATTCCCTCCTGGAGCGATACTCCAATCTGATGAAGTTGCTTCGAATCACGTCTTACTGCCTCCGGTTTCGTGATTGGACAAGACGGAAGAAGACCACCGTGACCATTCTACATCAAAATTCGCATATGGTCACAAAAGAAGAAATTGATCGAGCTCTGATGACTTGGACTCGGCTTGTACAACACTCTGCCTTCCCAGATGACTTCCGGTCCCTGACACAAGAGAACAAGTTGACTACCGGGAGTCAACTGAAGAAATTGAGTCCTTTCGTCGATGACCAGGGGCTGATACGAGTTGGGGGTCGCCTTCAGCATTCAGAATTCTTCTCTGATGCCAAGCACCCGATCGTGTTACCGAAGAAAGGGTTCTTCACTAAGCTCATTATTGCCCACTACCATCAAGAAAGCCTGCATGCTGGACCGCAAGCATTACTGACGACCATCCAGCAGAAGTATTGGATCCTTGCCGGACGAGATGTGACTCGTCACTTTGTACGGAGCTGTGTGACGTGCTGTCGCTTCCAAGCCCAACTTGCTAGTCAAAAGATGGGAGAGCTGCCTGCTGCCAGAGTACAACCCGCGTTTCCATTTCTACGGACGGGTGTCGACTACACTGGCCCATTCTGGTTGACTGCAAGGAGAGGAAGAGGACAGAAAAAATTCAAGACCTGGATTGCCCTGTTCGTGTGTATGGTCTCCCGGGCAATTCATCTCGAACTGGTCTCGGACATGACAACGGACACCTTCATAGCGTCGTTCCGGCGGTTTGTCTCAAGACGGGGAAAGCCGACTGACATGTACAGCGACTGTGGGACGAACTTTGTCGGAGCCAAACGTGTCCTGAAGGAAGATCTGCAGCTGGTCCAGAACACCCTGGACGATGACAAGTGGAAGGAGGAGCTGGCCAAGGAATCCATCGCTTGGCACCTGAATCCACCCGCCTCACCGAACTTCGGAGGAATTTGGGAGTCTGGGGTCAAGTCGATGAAATATCATCTGCACCGAGTAGTTGGCGACACCACGCTTACCCAGGAAGAGATGATGACCCTGATGACCCAGGTGGAAGCCTGCCTAAACTCGAGACCGATGACTGAGCTGTCCAGTGATCCTGCTGACCTGATGCCATTGACACCTGGCCACTTCATCATCGGAAGACCGTTGACTGCTGTCGCTGAACCGGGATTGACCCATTTGAAGGAAAACCGCCTGTCACGATGGGAACGAGTTCAGCAGATGTTCCAACATTTCTGGAAGAGATGGTCCACCGAGTTCCTGTCACGGTTACAACCACGGAACAAATGGCTGACTGCAGAGGACAATGTCAAAATTGGAACCATAGTCCTGCTCAAGGAAGAAAACGTACCTCCTGCGAAATGGGTTCTCGGAAGAATCATCAGAACCACCGTTGGACCGGATGGTCTTGTCCGGGTTGTGGCTGTGAAGACTGCAACTGGAGAGTTCCAACGACCAGTCACCAAATTATGTCTTCTTCCCATCGAGTAAGTAACATCAGTAATTTCTCAAAGGCGTCGTCACTTCGGTGGCAGAGATCAAACGCCATGATCAAGTCTTTGAGAAATTACAATTCCATCACTCTCTGAAAATCGATGTCAACTGTGTTGAACGATAGTTCAAGGGGGGAATAATGGATAAAAGTGAACGGGACAATTGTAACATTGAGTGAACGGGACAATTGTAACATTGAGTGAACGGGACAATTGGAACGAAAAGTAAGATAGTCTATTATAATGTTTGTTATCGTTATATGTATAGTATATATGTTATTCTTTTGTTGCTGGTACACTCACCTACTAGTATTTATGAATGGAATGTGGGTCGTTACGGTGAGGTACGGTTGTTACTATTTATGTTTATACTATGAAATGAATGGCTCACTAATTTGCATAGGTTAATAAGATTATTATTTGTTTACGACGACTTGTAAATCACATGCTGTATACTATGTTTATGTCTTGACTCTGTATTTATGAATGGAATGATGCAATGTATGAATGAAATGTCCAATGTGAATTTTAGTTTTTGACTAGGGGTGGATAATCCTATTTTGTTCTACTTTTACTTCTTGTGACCCCAATAGAATGACCAAGATAATTTATGTAATTTAATGTTAATGTACGCTGAATCATCACTTCTCTTCATTGTCTTTCATTGAAAAGTATGTTTAGAAAAATTGGTATAAATACAAGTCGATTGTAATCTGTGATCAGTACGAATGTAACTCTGTTGCTGAACGTTACTCTGCTCAGTTGAGATAATAAATACAATACCACAAAGATCTACTCTTTTGGCTTATCCTGATTTCTCATGAGCATACATCACACCATACTAAGAGCAATTTTGGACTTGGTCCATTCTCCCACATCACCTACCATTTCTCTCAGTCACCTTGCCTCACTCGCGTTGAATCCCTGCACCCTTTATAACACCTTCCTATAAACTTCAATCCTTCCAGCCTATAACCATTGGTCCTTCGAGCAGGATACTTATCAGACGTCTCTTGGAGTCCGAAGATAATTAGCCTTACCACTACCGGGATACTGGATCTGCGATTGAAGAACTGAAGAAAACCATGCAAGCTAGTCAACCGAAGAAGAGCGACCCTGAAGGCCAGCTTAACTCGCATCGAAAACTTGTTAAACGGATAACGCTGCCAACCCAGTTTCTCTGAGGGCGTTAGACCTTAACGAAGAAAGACTCGGACATTGGAGCTCTTCAGAGCCGCGCTGCTGACGAAGCCAGTGAACAAGCAGCATCGATGACGAAGAATTTGAAGACAGAAGTGCCGAATACGACACGTTAGAGGGAAGAATCATCGACTTGAAGGAGAAGATCGACGAGCTGCGTGCACGATTGAGTCCTGGTAGTCGGACACCAGCTCACAGCAGCCGCATCCACGAGCTCAGCAGCAGCAACGCTTCCGCGTCCGGCAGTATGGCTATTACTACGGACATCAGCCTCCCGCGGTTAGAGCTCCCTTCTTTCAATGGCAACAGGCAAGACTGGCTGACGTTCCACGACTTGTTCCAGGCAGCAGTCCACCAGAATGACAAGTTGAGTGGAGCTCAGAAACTTCAGTACTTGAAGGCATCCGTCAAAGGAGAAGCGGCTACCCTCATACAACCGTACAAGGTCTCTGATGACAACTACACCGAGGCATGGACGACTCTGAAAGCAAGATACGAAGACAAGAGAGAGCTGCTGAACGCCGCCCTAGACCGTCTGCTTGCTGTTCCGAGTCTCACGGCCGAAAATCCATCCGCACTGCAGAAACTGGGTGACCGGGTGAGAGAATGTGTACACGCCGTAGACATTCTCAATGTACCCCGGGAAACAGCGTACGAGCTCCAGCTTATACATCTCGTCTCGAAGAAGTTGGACACCGAGTCTCGGCTGCAGTGGGAGCGAAAAATCGACAAAGACGAACTTCCAACCATCCAGGAGTTTTGCAAATTCATCGACCACCAAGCTAGGGTGACTGAAGTGGCAAAATCCAGCGGGAAGACTCGTCACGAACCTACAAGAAAACAAGGTGCAGCAGTCCACCATGGGTCAAGCCAGGGCAGCTGTCCGGCATGTAATGAAGACCATCCACTCTATACTTGCAAGAAATTCAAGGAAATGAGATTAGGCGACCGATGGGCACTCGTCAGGAAGAGCCAGTTATGCTTCAACTGCTTGAGTACGAGTCACAGGGTCACCGAGTGTCAAAGCTCCCACTGTAAGCAATGTACAGAGAAACATCACTCCCTCCTACACAAGCAAGAGCAGAAGAAGAGGCCGGTGGATACACGGGCTCAGCAGCAGCCACCACCTGAGGCAACAACATCCGCTCTGTTTGCTTCAAGTAGACGAACCAAGGGACTCCTATCTACAGCACTCATCCGCGTACGAGATAGCAGAGGAACGTATCACGTATGCCGAGCCCTATTGGACAATGGGGCAGAAACAAGCTTTGTTACTACCAGCTGCGCTACACGTTTGGGTCTTCGTCGACAGAAGATTCATGTACCACTTTCTGGGTTGGCTGGCTGCGACGCTGGGACATCCACCCACATAGTTGACTTGGCATTCACGTCTTGTCACAACGAAAATCCTGTCTTCAATGTAGACTGCCTGGTGATGAAGACTATTACTCGAGACTTGCCGTCATCTCCCGTATATCGAGAAGAGTGGAAGCATATCCAAGGACTGGAACTGGCAGATCCCAACTTCTACGAGATGGGCAAGATTGACATCCTGTTGGGGTCAGACGTCTACTTCGACCTGATCCTGTCTGGGAAACGAACGGGTCCACCAGGAGCGCCAACTGCTTTACGATCAAAGCTGGGTTGGCTGCTTGGCGGAAAGCTGATCAGGAAAGGGGAGCCACAAGCCGTGGTGTCCCACCTAGTCCACTGCGACCTGGAAGACACAATGAAGAAATTCTGGGAGCTGGAGGAGATTCCACGCAAGGTATTCCTCACTCCAGAAGAGAAGGCGTGTGAAGAACACTTCACAACAACCCACACCCGAGATGAGACTGGACGATTTGTACTTCGCCTACCGATGAAACCGGATGCGGCCCCATTAGGAGACTCCCGTCAGATGGCCATAAAGCGTATGAAGGCGGTCGAGAGGAGACTGGAGGGGAACCCGGAGTTGAAAAAGCAGTACCATGATGTCTTAGAAGAATATCTCCATCTAAACCACATGGAGAGGGTACCTGCTGAGGAAGTCCACGGTGCCACTACCTACTACATGCCACATCATGTGGTCATCAATGAATCGAGTTCTACAACCAAGTTCCGAGTCGTGTTTGATGCATCCGCAACCTCATCCACAGGGACTTCGTTGAATAAGAATCTGATGGTGGGTCCCAAACTGCAAGAAGATCTTGTCTCCATCCTGGTCAGGTTCCGGACAAACAAGATTGCATTTACTGCTGACATCACCAAGATGTACAGGCAAGTTCGAGTCCATCCAGATGATGCGAATCTTCAACGTATTGTTTGGCGAAAGGATCCTACGGACCCCATCAGAGATTACCGGATGCTGACTGCAACCTTTGGAACAGCATCTGCCCCATACATGGCCATTAAGAGTGTGCAGCAACTGGCCGTAAACGAAAAAGCAAGATTTCCTGATGTTGAGAAAATCGTCATGAGAGACTTCTACGTGGATGACCTGATGTCTGGAGCTGCGTCGGAAGAAGAAGGGTTGACCAGGCAAAAGGAATTACTGGAGCTGCTGTCATCAGCGGGGATGGAACTCAGAAAGTGGTTCTCCAACTCTACTGCCCTCCTGATGTCACTCCCTGAAAACTTGAGAGGTTCAGCCCACACCATCACCATAGAAGAAGATGAGAAAGTGAAGACCTTGGGACTTCAGTGGCACCCTGCAGCAGACCACTTCTCGTTCAAAGTTGCCGATGCCCCCACTGTCACCGCGACGAAACGGACGGTACTGTCGGACATCGCCAAGGTATTCGACCCTCTGGGATGGCTGACTCCTGTTACCATCAACGCCAAGATGTTTATGCAGAAGATGTGGAAAGAAGATCTGGGATGGGACGAACCCCTTCCAAAATACCTACAAGATGATTGGACCGGTTACCGCAACCACCTACACCTAGTTGAAAGGGTTGCTATCCCGAGGTTCATCAGCCAAGAAAACCCTACCCACCAACTTCATGGATTCTGTGACGCCTCAGAATCCGCCTATGCAGCTGTCGTATTTCTCCGATCAAGAAATCCCGATGGCCATGTACGTGTTCGTATGGTAGCGGCGAAGAGCAAGGTGGCACCGGTGAAGAATGTTACTTTGGCAAGACTTGAGCTGTGTGGATCCGTACTCCTAGTTCGACTTCTCCAATGCATTCACCAGGCTCTCGGCCTACACATTGACGCTACATTTGGGTGGACTGACTCTACCATAGTACTCGCTTGGTTGGCTTCGCCTCCTCACCGCTGGAAGACATTCGTTGCGAACAGGGTTTCCGAGATTCAAGACGGTCTACCCCGTAGCAGTTGGAGACACGTAAGATCAATGGACAACCCTGCTGACTGCGCATCCCGAGGAATTTTGCCAGACGTCCTGGCGAACCATGACCTGTGGTGGACTGGCCCCGAATGGTTATCCAGATCCGAAGACAACTGGCCCAATCTCACTGAGGAGATAGCTGTCCCACCAAAAGAAGAAAGAGTTCCAGTAGCCATTCATCAAGTCATGCTACACGAGCCTGACTCCCTCCTGGAGCGATACTCCAACCTGATGAAGTTGCTCCGAATCACGGCTTACTGCCTCCGGGTCCGTGACTGGACAAGACGGAAGAAGACCACCGTGACCATTCTACATCAGAATTCGCATATGGTCACAAAAGAAGAAATTGATCGAGCTCTGATGACTTGGACTCGACTTGTACAACACTCTGCCTTCCCAGATGACTTCCGGTCCCTAACACAAGAGAACAAGTTGACTACCGGGAGTCAACTGAAGAAACTGAGTCCTTTCGTTGATGACCAGGGGCTGATACGAGTTGGGGGTCGCCTTCAGCATTCAGAACTCTTTTCTGATGCCAAGCACCCAATCGTGTTACCAAAGAAAGGGTTGTTTACCAACCTCATCATTGCCCACTACCATCAAGAAAGCCTACATGCTGGACCACAAGCGCTGCTGACGACGATCCAGCAGAAGTATTGGATCCTTGCTGGACGAGATGTGACTCGTCATTTCGTACGGAGCTGTGTGACGTGCTGCCGTTTCCAAGCCCAACTTGCCAGTCAAAAGATGGGAGAGCTGCCTGCTGCCAGAGTACAACCCGCTTTTCCATTTCTGCGGACGGGTGTCGACTACACTGGCCCATTCTGGTTGACTGGAAGGAGAGGAAGGGGACAGAAAAAGTTCAAGACCTGGATTGCCTTGTTCGTGTGTATGGTCTCTCGGGCAATTCATCTCGAACTGGTCTCGGACATGACAACAGACACCTTCATTGCTGCATTCAGGCGATTCGTCTCAAGACGGGGGAAACCGACTGACATGTACAGTGACTGCGGGACGAACTTTGTTGGAGCCAAGCGAGTCCTGAAGGAAGACCTGCAGCTGGTCCAGAACACCTTGGACGATGACAAGTGGAAAGAGGAGCTGGCCAAGGAATCCATCGCTTGGCACCTGAATCCACCCGCCTCGCCGAACTTCGGAGGAATCTGGGAATCTGGGGTCAAATCAATGAAATATCATCTGCACCGAGTGGTTGGCGACACTACGCTTACCCAGGAAGAAATGATGACCTTGATGACCCAGGTGGAAGCCTGCCTAAATTCACGACCGATGACTGAGCTGTCCAGTGATCCTGCTGACCTGATGCCACTGACACCGGGACACTTCATCATCGGAAGACCTTTGACTGCTCTCGCTGAACCGGGATTGACCCATTTGAAGGAAAACCGCCTATCACGATGGGAACGAGTTCAGCAGATGTTCCAACATTTCTGGAAGAGATGGTCCACCGAGTTCCTGTCACGGTTACAACCACGAAACAAATGGCTGACTGCAGAGGACAATGTCAAAATTGGAACCATCATCTTGCTCAAGGACGACAACGTGCCTCCTGCAAAATGGGTCCTCGGAAGAATCATCAGAACCACCGTTGGACCGGATGGTCTTGTCCGGGTTGTGGCTGTGAAGACTGCAACTGGAGAGTTCCAACGACCAGTCACCAAATTATGTATTCTTCCCATCGAGTAAGTAGCAAACATCAGTAATTTCTCAAAGGCGTCGTCACTTCGGTGGCAGAGATCAAACGCCATGATCAAGTCTTTGAAAAATTACAATTCACCATTCTCTGAAGATCGATGTCAACTGTGTTGAACAATAGTTCAAGGGGGGAATAATGGACAAAAGTAAACGGGACAATTGGAACATTGAGTGAACGGGACAATCGAACGAAGAGTAAAATAGTATATTATAGTATTTGTTATTGTTAATGTTTAGTTGTTGGTACACTCACCTACTATTTATTATGAATGAAAGAATGGAATTTAGGTCAGTAGTGAGGTACTGTTGTTACTATTTATGTTTGTACTATGAAATGAATGGCTTACTAATTTGCATAGGTTAATAGGATTATTTGTTTACTACGACTTGTAAATCACATGCTGTATACTACGTTCATGTCTTGACTCTGTATTTTATGAATGGAATGATGCAATGTATGAATGAAATTTCAGAAGTGAACTTTAGTTTTACTCTATGACTAATGGTAGTTAATCCTATGTTGTTCTACTTTTTACTTCTTGTGACCCCAATCCAAAATGACTGAAATAATTTATGTAATTTAATGTTAATATGTTCTGAATCATCACTTCCTTTCATTGTCTGCAATTGAAAAGTGTGTGGAAGAAAATTGGTATAAATACGAGTCAATTGTAATCTGTTATCAGAACGAAAGTAACTCTGTTGCTGAACGTTACTCTGCTAGTTGAGATAATAAATGAAATACCAAAAAAGATCTATTCTTTTGGCGTATACCTATTTCTCTTTAGCAGTCACATCACACATATAAGAGCAATTTGGACTTGGTCCACTCCCACATCATCTGCCTTTTCACAGTCACCTTGCCTTACTCCTGTTGACTACCTTCACTCTTTTCCCACCTACCCTAATAAACTTCAATCCTTCCAGCCCGCAACCATTTAACGCATGTATTTTACATTGATGTAATAACGTATTCTACAACAATGACATATAGGTATATCCTGGTGTGTAACTTTAAATGGAAATAGAGCACGCTTTAAGTTGTAGTGAGTAAACAGAAATCCACCCACATAGATAAGGAAAGAAAGTTGTTGAAGTAATTCCGAAACGGTGGCCAAGATGACTATTTCCCCATTATGAAGTATGTATGTATGTAAATACGTTGGAGTGTATGTGCTTTTACAGACAAGAGAAAATGAACAAATGTTGAGGAGTTAAAAATGCGAGAATGGTCTGGTTGGAGAATTTGAGATGAGGATGAGATTGAGATGACGAGATGAGTGAGTTGGATGAAAACTTTTCTTCTATTGTCATATTTAGTGGAATGCCTACATGTCTCTCCACCTTACATTGCTCTGCATGTGCTTACAACGATTTTATCTCTACTTACTGGTGTAATCTACATGATGGTTGTCTATCCCATCGCTTGACAAATATTCTTTGCATAGTTTTTCTACGTTATCACCCACGTAAAGATTAGAAGAATTCATACAAAAGACATTACCTTGGAACTGGAACTACTGTGTAGTAAATTACGTTCGTATTACAGGAGATGTTATTGGACATTATGTCAATAATAAATACTTGTTCTAGGTATATAACTGGGAAATTTTTTTACCAGCAATTTATTGGTAGTACATTCTTAAATTACAGGTCATTTAATCGTAAAACAATTAAACTCAAGCATCCATAGTACGAAATCTAAAAATAATCATTACAAAGAAAATATTTTGCATATTTGTAAAACTGCGATTGGTGTTTTATGCAGTCAATTTTGTTTTTCATGAAAATCGAAATTACAAAATTTTCAATTGTAAATGACAGAGACCCCAAATTCACAATTGAAGACACTTTTGTAAATGGTCTAGAGAAATTAGAAATTTTTATGCGTAATCCCTGTAACAAATGTCCCAAAAATAAGTGAAAGCTGAAGGCGTACCTGTGATGTAATAGGTATTGCATTAGTTTTTCGTTTGAAGTGTGTGGAGTACCACATAGGTATGTACTAGTGTTGAAGAAAAGGGGTTAAAGCTGAAGTTGGATGGTTTGTCCTTCGGTTTGGGTTTTCTTGGGTTGGCTAGATACATAAAAAAGACACGTGTAGGTAAACACATTCTGTCCCACAGAAGACAGACACTTTCAATCGAGTTTACAATACATTAGATAAAAGTGGAATTAAAAATTGAAAGAAAATGACACTGCCTTGCAGAGACGATGTTGGGGAGCATTTCGCAATATAAGATTGCTTTTCTTAGCTGGCTGCCGACAGTTGATGTGGATGTGATGTGATGTCGAAGGAGAGAAAAAAGATTGGGATAGAAATGCCTTGAGAGGACATGAAAAAGAAGAAAGGTACTAAAAGAAAGTGAATGAAGATTTGAGTCTCTCTCAGCTGGGGAGGAAGGCACAGGGATATATTGAGTATTAAAGCAAGGTGGACTTGCATGGAAACTGGAAATTTCCCAGAGTTGAAAGTGCGTACGCGACTTGTGAGTGAATCCAAGAATTAGGCTGAACAAAGATTCAGAACACGTCACTTAAAGGATTAGATATAAGAAAAGAAAGGTTCCTGTTCAGACGACCCTCTTTATTTTGTATGTTTACTGAATTTCTTATGATATTTCTATTTGCGACTTGTGTCAATTTGATAATAATTTGGAAAACATTTGTTTTATGTATGTATACTTGATTTGTGTGGGAGCATTTGAAGAAACGTTTGCTTTCTATGTGTATTATGTATTGTATTTAGCCAGAGTTGGCAGTTGGAATGTTCGAGATCTAGAAGCAAGACCGTTAATTCTCAGCTCCTGCACACAGTTAATTTTTTCTTGGTGCAATTCAGTTAAAAATAAAATTATACTTAAAATTATATAAAATTATAACCCTCCACGTCAATTAGATCAGTATTCATTAGTGCATTTCATCAGTTTTGCCTAAAATAGCTAGTTCATTTGTCGTGGAATAGAAGTTACTACTTAGTCTGGTAGGTACATTGGAGTTGTCAATAGTACACGCACAGATAAGTTAGTAAAACATAAAAAATAACGGATTCCGTCAGTTTTTCATCATCGAGCTTTTATTCGTTGGAGTCTCCAGGATTACCCGGTAAAAGGAGGTGTGAGAATTTGAACACTGACGTGAACCACCCCTATAACCATCACTGACTCAAGACCCACGCCACGACAGTTCCCTTGTGATCTTTCCTTCTCCGGAGGAACATCACTCCCTTCAATGATCGACTATAAATGTTTCGCTTCTTGCTCCCTTTTGTCTTGTCCCACCTTTCCACTGGATTCGCAATTCACACTTTCGACAAATATATAACGACTAAAACTAAAGATATAACGTAATCCATATAAAATTCAATCCACAGAGGATTATCTATGGCGAAAACTATTAAGTACCTAATGAGGTTTACCAACCAGATCAGGATCAACGGTTTTATCAGTTACTGTACAATTTACATTTTGAATAGTGCATTTTTTCCCTCAATTTTTTATCCATGTAGGAATCCTGTTTTCCGATGTTCACGATTTTCAGTGCCAAGTTTTAAATAATGTAGTACACTTAAAAGAATCTTAATGAAAGGTGACACAGGAGGAAAAGAAATCAAGTGAAGTTTTCCTGTGAAAACTATTAAAGAGACTGAAAAATTTTATATCTATTAATATTAATTTTGAAATATAGCATTGTAAAGTGCAATAAAATATTCGCCATCGTAATTGTTTTCTGTAATTGGTATTTAATAATTCATGTACTAATTTTTTGTTTTAGGCAACGGAGACAAACCGCCGATACGAAGCGTTGGCAGCAGTGTGTCGAAATATCAACGGAACACAGGATCTACGAGAGCTTGTAAAGACAATGGTTGTTCCCGCAGCTCAAACGCAGCGACATGCCTTCACCTTGCCACTTCCTCTTTTGCAATCCGATGGAGATATGCAAGTAAGTATAAGTAACCTAATCTTGAAATACGAAACATGAAAAATGGAGCCCTAAAACCCATAAAAGGAAAAGTATTTAGAATTTATGCAGAAAAATAAATAAATGTCAAATACGCTTAATGCTATAGATATTGCCAAATTCTGAGAAAGATAAGGATTAAAATGGACAAGTTTACAAAATATAGCTTTTTAGATACCCTTTCTTCAGTTTTGTAAATTCGGGGAGTATATCTAGATATACATAATTCATATATGTATAGTTCGCATTGCGGTATCTGAGAATTCGTTGAAAGGTGTATTACGTAGTAGAACCCGGACGTAGTTTGCTAAAGGCTTCCTAGAATTCTATCGAAATTGACATATGTCTGAACCTGTCTTATTTGGCGTTTTATTGCAATTTCCCTGGTAGAAAAGTAAGTACTCTACGAATCCCGCGTCTAACATGTAATATAATAGAACCCGTTACACAATAGTTGGACGGATGTGGATCTTTGTATTTTTAAACAAATGAAATGCAATTTTCTTTTCAAAGTACCTCATCCTTAGTTCGTTTCCTTTAGTACCTTTAGTCTTTTCTTCGAACTAGTGTACATACTGTAAACATTGTTTCTTCTACAGAAAATAAAAGAAACTTTGGGGACTATTGTCGCTAGATTAGATAAATGTAAACCGATTGTGAAAGCCGAGCTAAAGTAAACCATGACATAAAGTAACGACCCGGGTGTCCGGGTTGCTTATTATTTACTTAAAGGTCAATAAGTAAAGTTAGCTTCTACGAGCTCTTGAGACTTTCTAGTACTCTGAATGCTTCCTATTAAATAAAATATTCAGTTGTGACCCACAATACTTCTTTCAGACTTTAGACAAGCAACACTACAATCTATTTGCGAAACTGGAATACAAATCGTGCTTTGTACCTGTGTTACGCAATGGTTTTACTAAAACAAGACGATAAACAAGGATACACGATTGTATTTGATATATAATCTAACATGTAACCTTTTTGGCACAAATGAGCTTGCTGTAGGAGCTGTAATAAGTATATTTACTGCAATGAAGTTCTTCTAACGGTTATTTACGTAATATAAAGATTATTTTCGAAATAAAATTGCTAGTAACATGTGCAATTTTTTGTAGCACAATAGAATCGAGTAATCAAACGCTATAAACTTAACGTACCGTTATGAATCGTGAATCATTTATACAGACACGAAAAAATGAGTTCTATTTCAACTGCGAAAAGCTATGCAGTTGAGTTGTGTAAAAAATACTTGAAGTATTTTTCTAAGGTTGGGATGAAATGGGAAAATAATATTTTGTTTTTGTATATAGGATCTTTCGCATGTGCCAGTATTGAAAGATGAAATAATTTTGGACCGTTTGTCTGCTATCTCGGCTAGAAGTCGCCTTGACTCTTTGAAGAAAGAGATGTCTGAGCTTGAGGCAGAAATAAAGTCATTACAAGATTCTCTCGACACACTCATA
>JABJWA020000312.1:0-19301 GCA_020352615.2 Yoshiicerus persimilis | reverse complement strand
CCTGATGTCAACGAAGTTTCTGGACTTGAGGACTTTTTTGCTGTCGTTTTTCAAACTTCAGAGGGGGCAAAAACTGGATTATGTTAAGTCCTCTCGCGTGTAAGTCTCGTGCTGAGGTTTTTCTTGGGATCTTTTTATCTGAAACTTGCTAAATACACCGTCCTCACTCACTTTTAGTATTCTCGGAATTTAACCGTAAATTCTGTTTTTAAATATATGTAATCCAACTGAGGACATGGAGAGTACTTACCGCTTAAGAAGAAAGTTATGACAAAGCTGGAGTAGAACGTGAACTGAAGAAATCTAAAAAAACCGTATCACAAACTTCAGAGGGAGCGAAAACAGGTGTTTAGTTCCCTCGCCTGTAAGTCTCGTGCACTCACTTTTTGACGGATGTATTAATTTAATCACATCTATTTCACTCTCGTCCGGACTTCGTGAATCTAACCGTATTTTAATTTTGTAACTACGTGATTGAACTGAGGACTCTGGATCTACTTAAAGAATGGACTTGTGCAAGTCATGTAATGGAAAAAGGGAAAGGAGGCCCATTCTGACTTGTCATCTTTGTGGTTACTTCATGCATCGCACCTGTTTGTCAGAAAAAATTCCGAAAGACAAATAAATTAAAGCCAAAGAAGAATTTAAATGTGAAGTCACTTATGTAACTCTATCCAGCTGCCAACAAAATTCCTGGGATTGCATCTGAACTCGGCATTGAAGATTCCTTTTTCGTTTCCGAAAATGAGATAAGTCTATCAGCGATCAATGTTTTGAATACCGATATAATACATAAAGATATTACTATAACAGATATTTAAATTATAATATTGCGAAATGTACCATTAGTGTCGGTATTTCGAGATCAAGGCTAGAAAAGGGTCTAAAATATATGCATTATAATGTAAACGGGATAAAAAGTAGAATTGATGAGGTTAGGCAATTTTTACTGATGGAAAGTAACATAATAGCATGCAGTATTTCTGAACATAAACTAACTGTTAATGATTCAACGAATGTGTTTTTTGTTGACGGGTATTCTTGCTTAAGAATTGATAGAGATGTTAATCGAGGCGGTGAAATGTTAATTTATATTAAAAAGTCCTTTGTTTTTACTGAAGTTTAAATTCCTGATGGCCTAATTAAGAACAATTACGTTGAGATTAACTCTTTAATTATAAAACGAAACGGGTACCCTAATGTTCTATTCCTATTGCAATTAATAAAAATCATAAGGATGGATTTCTTGAGTCGGTGCATGACGTTATTAGTTTTCTGAGTAGATTTAAGTATGAACATGTAGTGGTTGGAGATTTCAATATAAATCTACAAGCCGATTAGCCCCAATGAGCGTTCACTTACATCTAGCCCGCAAAGCAAATCGAAGATTTGCAGAAATAAATCTAGCTTTCAATTTTTCTCAATGCGGTTGAACTTTGTCAAAAGTAGAATTGTTAAAAGTCTGCGCCCTTGCTGTCTAAGCCAATGAGCATTTCGGCTACACAGAATCCAAAATTGAGCCTACAGAAGACAAATAATCATCGACCGTCCCATTAGAATAAAGTATTAGCTAAATCTGGTATGCCTTGATGGGGAAGACTGACTATCTAGCTACACCCGCAAAGAGGTACAAGTACCTTGTCGTGGTAGCCTTAACCCCTTCCAGTTACAAAGCCTGTTTTACTCTCTAAATCTGACAGTAGGAGGGCGGATGGGGGCGGTTCCAAGGGATCCACAGGCCCCCCAATAATAATCAAGCCCAACCATAACAGCAACATCAAAAACAACAACTGAATGATGAATGAGAACGGTATGAATGGGTTAGGTTAGGTTAGGTTAGGGTTGTCGGGTGTGCTTCCGTGACTGTTGGCTGCAGTGTCGGTTGTGCTGCATGCTTCCGTTCGGGAATCAATGCTGCTAAATTTAGCGAAGTAATTCTTACTCCTTACTAGGCAATAATACACAAGTAATCCAGACGCGCACATATAGTTGCATGACAAGGGACCAAATAGCTATCAAAATACGAGAGGGGAATAGGGACATAGTGTACGTCTCAGCGTACCTACCCTATGAAGAACAGGTACCTTCGAAGCCTCTAGAGGATTTAATTGAGTTCTGCGGGAGGCAATAACTACCAACCGTGATTGGCTGTGATGCCAACGCACACAACGAAATCTGGGGGAGCACTGACGCCAATAGCAGGGGCAGTGCACTCCTGGAATTCATCACAACAGCTAATCTAAATGTAGCCAACAGAGGTCACTCTCCCACCTTTGTGAACTCTAGACGCAAAGAGGTTGTGAAATCGCATTTCATGTTTCTCAATGTTTTCTATGTAATAAGTATAGTAACGTATTTTCAAGTCTGTCGCTCTGCTATTTTTCTGTTCAATCGTTTTGAGTTTCCGTAAGGTACGATTGGATGTATTATTGTTAAGTTAGTTGTCTTCAATCTTTCGTGCAGAGCAGACAGACAGTTTTCCACTCTCTAATAGAATTTTAGAAAATTGATTTAAAAACTGATTCTCTATAAGATTAGGAGTACTAATTAATTTATTCCATTGACACTGTCATTAAGTTCATTATTTTCATTGTCATTAAAGTTAAAATTGTTGCAAAATAATAACTGACAGATTGTTGATTGTTCTTCATAGCACATAGACACAGCCACACTATTTTGTTCGCACCTCTCCTAGTGTTTGAACTAAGTAAAGTATTCAGAAAAGTGGACTAGTTATTTCCTGTCTGAACAGAGGTAATTGACATAACGATAACCTCAGATGACATAATTGACAGTATAGTGGGCTGGAGAGTGGAACCTGAGGGACTTTCGGACCACAGGTTCCACAGGTTCGGAAACCGCCCTCGGAGAATGGGCTCCCATATTGTACCGAAATCCAAAAAGTACAAGCTGGGACGTCTTTGGAGCAGAAGCCCTAGCTAAATTAGCACTGCTGTCAACGACTCAAATCTTGACGGTAACAGAGTTGGAGAGCAGGGTAGAGAACGTTACCGGTGTATTACTGGGAGCCTTCTACAAATCCTGCCCACTCAAAACAATAACCACTAGGCATTATGTAGACTGGTGGTCAAAAGAAATCTCCTTACTAAGAAAGAAATACCGGAGCACACAGAAAAAGTATGACCGTGGTTTCAACGTGACCCGAGAGGAGCTTAGTAGAGTTCGAAACGAATTCAAGAAGGCTCTCCGGAAAGCAAAGCGCGACTTCTGGAGGAAATTCTGTACAAGTATTTCCGCCACCAGAGAGGCGAGCAGAGTAAGCAAGATTCTACTTAAGGGCCCTAAAAAAGCTTTGGGCCCCTTAGAACTTAATAATGGTAAATTCACCCAATCAATGGATGAATCTCTACAACTGCTGCTGGACACTCATTTTCCATCGGACCCAAACATGGGGGTGAGGAGAACAGAGTGGACGGTGCACGACTACTCCATTGTAGGAAAAGTCATTGCTAAAGATAATATTCAAAGTGCGATCAGGACATTTGCTCCCTACAAGGCAGCCGGCGATGAAGGAATCACGCCGGCCATGATGCAAGGTCTAGCAAATGAACTCAGCATGCACCTCGAACCAATATTTAAAGCAAGCTTAGACCTGGGCGTGATACCCAGTATGTGGAGGACCACGAAGGTGGTATTCTTATCTAAGCCAGGTAAACCGAGCTACCAAAAAGCAAACGCCTGGAGGCCTATCTCGCTGACTTCCTTTCTACTTAAACTTCTTGAAAGGCTAGTGGATTGGGAGATGATATCAGGGCCTCTGATGGAGAAAATGATTGAATATGGTCAATATGCGTACATTAAGGGAGTCTCTACTGAAGCGACACTGCATCAGCTAGTTGCTCGGATAGAGATGGCACTTAAGGCAAAAGAACTAGCACAGAACCTTCCTCGACATAAAAGGAGCCTTTAGTCACGCAACATTCACAGCTATGACGGAAGCCATGTGCAGAGAGGGGATCGATGCATTGCTGATCCGGTGGACGGAACGCATGTTGATGGACCGAACAGCACTAGCGGAGGTTGACAATTCACGACAACAGCGGGCGGTGGAAAGAGGGTACCCACAGGGGGGAGTCCTCTCCCCTCTATTATGGAACCTCGTAATACTTGAACTGCTGGAAGAGCTGCACAGGCTTAGGTATTTCCATAAACAGGCCTATGCAGACGATTTAAGCACTTTACAAATCGGTATCAACCCAAGCACGGTAAGGGACCTTTCCCAAAGGGCACTTACAGTCACAAACGAGTGGTGCAAAAGGCGACAGCTTTCAACCAACCCGGAAAAGATTGAATTTTTACTTTTTACCACAAACCCAACCATCAAAGTCAAACCACTCATTCTGGAAGGCAACACCATACCTTTTAAAAATGAAGTAAGATATCTGGGCGTCATATTGGACAGAAAACTGACATGAAAAGCCCACTGCGACCTTAAATCAAAACAAGCTCTATCAAAACTATATCAATGCCGACAGGCACTTGGGAAGTCTTATGGACTATCACCTAAGACGACCAGTTGGCTGTACACCGCGGTTGTGAGCACTGTTAGCAATGCGGAGTACACCCACAGCAGCGCTGGAGTGCATAACGGGCATTCCTCCACTAGAGATATTTCTTAAAGAATTGGATTCCACAGAGTCCGCGCTGGTGGCTCAGATGATAGAACAAACATCAAGTAAAATAATGATACACTGGGTGCCCAGTCATACTGGAATACCAGGAAATGAACGCGCGGATAAAATAGCGAAGGAAGCAGCAGGGGCCATCCCATGTGGACCTGAACCCTTCCTTCCAATCTTCTAAGAGCTGCCAAACTATGATTGGGAGCTGGGCTTTGGACCAGCATACCAAAACATGGAGAAACCGGGAAGACTGTAGGCAGTCAAAAATTTTTCTGCCCACTCCTAAGAGAGGGATCAGTAAATACTGCCGCAATCTAAACAAATCTTTTTTGAAGAAGCTTACACATATGATAACAGGGCATTGCTACCTGGCAAAACACATCTCGAACATCACGAAACAGGGATCTCCCCTCTGCCGCTTTTGTGATTTGGAGGACAAGACACCTGCACATTTGGTGGGCCAATGCCCACGTCATGCAATGGTTAGAAACCTACACTTGGGTTACTGCGTAATACCGACTACCAACCTCTTTTCTGCAATGCAAAGGTTTTATACCGATGCTAGTCGAGAAGCTGGTTAACCCTACAGTAACCTGTACCGAGGAGTTGGCAATGAGCCCGATTATGTGGCCTGAGCCCTGGACACTTTCTTTTCATAGAATGTTGTTCACCTCTTATAACAGAACAGAACAGATTAGCTAAATCTAGACATAGCAAAGAATTGTTGAATAGTATGAGCGAATTCAACTTAAGTCAATGTATTGAAGGGCCAACTAGGATTACAAAGACGTCAGAAACCTTAATAGATCATATTTATGTTAGTGATAAAAATAAGTATTGTATATCTGGCAATTTCCCATTTGCTGGTTCCGACCACAATTGTACTTATGTAGTACGTAGACACAAGAAAAAAATTAGTAATCCGCTTCTGGTAGAAAGTAGAAACTTAAATAATTGTGATTGGGAAAAAAAGTGAAATAAACGATTAAGTTTTTAAGTTTGAAATGACGGTTTTGGATTTACTTGATAAGTTTGCCCCTGTAACTCGGAAAATGTGTAGAACTCGGATTTCTCCTTGGTATACGCATGAGGTTTCCCAATTGTGTATATTACGTGATAAGTTAAAAAATAAAGATATCAAATCAAAACTACAAATTGTGAAATTCAAAAATCAAAGTGCATTGGAAGGAGTATAATGTTTGTAAATCTAGAACTAAAAACCTCTTAAGTCTGTGTAAAAGGCGGTATTTCCACAAAAAGGTTCAGAAAAAAAGATGTTCCTAGTATTACTAAACTAGGAAGTATTACTAGTTAGCAGGGGTGGCCAAAATACTTTGTCGGAATACAAAATACAAAATACAAAATACTACTTGTATTTTGTATTTTCTGAAAGTTCGAGCGGAGTATTTTGTATTTTGTATTTTGACTAATTTGTCAAAAGTATTTTGTATTTTGTATTTTCACTAATTTTGGAAAGTATTTTGATATGATATTTTGATGTGAAAATACTTGAGAAAATACAAAATACTTTGTCTGCAGGAAAACGTGCATGCGCACGCTTTGCGTTTGGATATCGTTTCAGAGGGTATTCTTACTAAGACTCGGGCAACTTTAGTCTCAACTACCAAGCAGGGATATCTGAAATTTGATTACTCTTCCACTACTTTATACTGAAATTTCATTAGGCGTAAACTCAGTGACCCAAATTTTGAGAAATTGACTCTTCTGAAAATCAATAACTACTAAGTTATTGCTAGAAATTCGTTGATGCGGCTTTTAAACTTGAGTTATTAAATTAAGTAGCTAATATTAAATTAAATTGTAATATTAAATTAAATTGTAATATTAAATTAAATTGTAGTATTACATTAAATTATGATAGTAAATCGGCAGTTAAAGTGGAAATAAAGAATTGAAAAAATTGCAGTATTTTGATTAAATACTTTGTATTTTCTGGAAGTTCGAGCAAAGTATTTTGTATTTTGTATTTTGACTAATTTGTCAAAAGTATTTTGTATTTTATATTTTGACTAAATTTGTCAAAAGTATTTTGTATTTTGTATTTTGATTAATTTGTCAAAAGTATTTTGTATTTTGATTAATTTGTCAAAAGTATTTTGTATTTTGATTAATTTGTCAAAAGTATTTTGTATTTTGATTAATTTGTCAAAAGTATTTTGTTAATTGATTAATTTGTCAAAAGTATTTTGTATTTTGATTAATTTGTCAAAAGTATTTTGTATTTTGTATTTTGTATTTTCACTAATTTTGAAAAGTATTTTGTATTTTGTATTTTGTATTTTCAAATTGAAGTATCTTGGCCAACCCTGCTAGTTAGTTATGATGGTGCAGTTCTCGAAAATAAAGATGAAATTGCTGATGAACTAGCAAATGTATTTATAGTTAATAAAGTGCAGACGTACTCTGAATCTGATATGTCAACTAAAGTTAATGATTATTGCAATAAGTATGAGAATAACAATGAGAGCTCCACCATTAAATCCAATGTGGAAATCCCTGAAATGAAAGTCGAGAAGGCAATAAGTAAGGTTAGGAGTTCTGGCAATGCTATTTATCATGTACCTGCTAGGGTTGTAAAGCAGTTGACGAATATTATATGGCCACTGACGATTATGTTGAATGTTATTGTTAGCAGAGCCCGAAGCCGGCGCGCCGCCGACGCCGACCCAAAATTCAACGCCGCCGCCGCCGAGCAAAATTTTATAGGGCCGCCTTCAGAAATTAAAAAGTTTACAAATTTTAGCCTATATTTACAAAATTTTTCTGTAAATAATTTTGTCAGTGTTAAATTCAACAGCGCTATTATGGTTATTCCATGACTATAAAGTGTAATAACCCTTTATTTTAACAAAAAAGTGATAACTGATTTTCAAAAGCGGTAAAAATGAGCTATGAATGGTATTTTTTCTGGTCACGCCGCCGCCGCCAAATTTTCATCGGCGTCGGACTCTGATTGTTAGCTCCCACTGTATTCCAGTCCAATTCAAAAGTGTGACAAAATTATTTTACTGGTAGAATAGTTAATATTAAGAATGGAAATGATTGTATTTCTAAGAATAGTATTTTTATAAATGACGTGGGAAAAAGTTTCGATATTCATTACGCGCTGTATGCTGATGATTTGGTGTGTTGATGTTAACATTGTTATTATTAAGGTTAATTTAAATTTAATCGAGTTCCAAAAATGGTGCGTAAAAAATAAGCTCGAAATTAACGTTGACAAGTATGTCATATTTCATAAGGGTGGATAATATTGTAAAGGAGAATACCTATAACGAGGTACTCCTGAATAATGCAATTGTGGAAAGAGTTTATAAATATAAGTACTTAGGTACGATTTTAGGCAGCACTCTTACATTTAATGAGCATTATGTTGAGCCAAGAATGAAATGTGCTATTTCAAAATTGTATGCTATTATAAGATGAATAAATCGGGATGATTACGTCCTTTTATGTAATCCTACTGCCCGGTGATGGAAAGTTGATTAGCTACGTGTCTGCGTATCTCCAAATCAGATTAGGGTGCTAAATAAAGGCAGTTTGTGATTAAGAATATGAACAGCAAAACTTTATATGCAATTAACATATATTCAATTCAACGATCATCATACAATTATTCAATAACCCAATGAATCATTAAACAACAATCAAATAATATCCCCATAAAGACACCACGAAGCGTGAAGAATGGTCTCGTACTTCCCCCTGAGTTTGTTCTTTTGCTTGATCACGGATTGAAAGGTCTCGTCTTCGTCATCCGTAGAGATGAGAGTATTTTCCTCCTCCGTTAATTTATGAGATGGTGTTGCTCCTTATCCGCAAACTGTCCTTCTCATTCATCCACCAATTGAGCTATTGCATCAGTAAGAGTTATGGTGCTCCTCATAGTCTTTTTACAAAACAAATTTCGCCTCCCTGCAACTAACAAAATTGAACAACAAAATTAGTAATATGTCCCAAATAATGTATAACTAACTATTATACTATTACTATGGGGTGCGTGTCATAAATTTTCAATTGATGGCCTCTTTATAGTTATACTTGATGTTGTTAGCACGTCTGCTTACAGATCAAGAGAGAATACGCGGATTTTATTTATGATACATGTATTTATGAAATGTGTATGTGTATGAAGTCCAGAGCTCTGGAGTTGAGGGAAAGAGAACGAGATGTTTTCTCAGTAAACGAGAATTTTATTCTGATTCTTGCGTGTACATTTAAGCAGGTTATATACTAAAAGCTAAAATACAATTCCTGGAAGTTATTGACTACTCTATTAAGAACTTGAACGTTTTGAGAAGGACAAGATCGGGTGTGGTTTTAGATGGATTGAGTGTTGTGTGTCGGTGGTGAGAATTTGGAGATGGGACTATGACAAGACTATGTTGAAAAACTGAAAGACTGTGTAACTTACTGGTGGTCAGGACGTTTAGCGAGCGTTTGTGTTTGTGGTAACGTTCTGTGATTATGTGCTGACGATAATTTGGACTTTGCCTTTTCTTGTGCGTGTTGTGTTAGAGACTACTTAAATGAAGAGAATCTGATAGATAAATTGATGGTACTTATTTTCTATATCTAAACAAAATTCCCCCCTTACTATACATTACTATTAATGACAAGGCTTGTGTTATCTGCGAAGAAATATTTTGATGTTGTCGTTGCAGTGCAGCAAGCTTATCCTTCAACTCGGAACTCTTCAATTGATAATTGGTTATTTGCTGTTGTTGTAAATAATAATTTGCAAGGAATATTTCTCGATTTTGTTTGCGAGTTTGTTAATAATTTAACGAATTGCTGTTGGTAATCAATGCAAGTATCTGGGGATTGAAAAATAGTATCGTACTGTCGGAGGTCAAAGGGAGTTATATTGTTAGTGTTGGATAGTCCTTGTGGAGAACCCACACCGAGTGATGGTGCAATGGGTACTGCAGCTAAAAGAGTTTGCAATTGAGCTTTTGTTGGTGGTCTTTTTCTTTTTGGTTTTGAACGTCCAGGGGTGCTGTCTTGAAGTACTGTCCCGCTAGTTTTGGCGGTCCTGGCGGGGGGTGTTCGGGATGTGGACACGACCTCGTTTGTTACGTCGAGAATGGAAATAGTAATGGCTTCAGTGTTGGAAGGAGTGTTAGGGGGTACCTTAGGAATTGGTTGTAATGAGGCTGGAATAGGAATGCTAACTCCTTCAATTAGTGGGAGATCTTCAATGTTTTCTAATAAATTTCCAATAGTAGGGACTTGACTCCAGTCGATGTTTAACATATAATTGAATTCTTCTGGCGAAAAGGTATTTAAAATGGTGGCTGTTAATTCAGGATCTAGGTCGGGAGGTGCTGCCGTAGCTGGATCCTGGGGTTCTATTGACGCGGTTGGAAGTTGGTCCATCCGTATTTTGGGTAGGACCCACTCCGCAGTATTTTTCAAGGATACGGTTGATTTCTTGACACAAGTTAAGTTAGGATTCGGTTGGTATTGTCCATTTGCCAGGGTAATCAAGCTGAGCAGTAAGGCGACGGTTGTCCACTGTAAGATAGTGTTACTTGAGAGATTACGCTGCTGAAGTCGTTGTTGTTTCTTGAACAATGCCTTATACCCGTTTCGGTACTGGGTGTTATGTAGAGCATATATGCACGGGTAAATCCAAGTAGAGCTCCAGGCAAGAATCGTGCATCCGAGATGGATATATTTGAAATTTTATGTCCCGTGGGATCAATCACATTAAGCAGGATGGCAGGATTACTGGTTGGAACGTGATAAAGAATCCCACAAAGATGAGACATACTGTACGTAATAATTGGTGCTCATTTTGTCTCCGTATTCGTTCTGAATTCGTGGTGTCTTCTTGGAAGGATTCTCTTGCTTGTCTGACATGTCGGAATATACGATAATAACAGTATATTATAATCGTGATTGGGATGCAGATATCCATTATCCAAATAGTTCGTCTTGGAGAATTGCCGTGGTTATCCTTAATGATAGTGCAGGATACTTTGTCAGCAGAGAGCCCAAATTCCCCCCATAGGCCTGTGGCAGGTGGTGTCACCATCAAGAAACTGGTCACCCATGTTAATAATATCATCCTAAATATTGTTCTTGGTGACTGCCAATTCTCATATTGCCAGTGATGGCCAATACATACATATCGGTTTATCGAGATTGCCATAATGTTGCCTACAGAGCAGATGAGATTTCCGTAGACTAAGAAAGCATACACGCTACATAACCTTGTGCCAAATGGCCATGTATTATAATAGTAGCGGACCGAGGATAACGGTAGTGTTACTAGGCAAAAGAGGAGATCAGAAATGGCCAAACTAGCAATAAACCAGTTGGCTGTGTTCTTTTTTAACTTTTTTACAGCTGTTATTGCCAGAAGTGTTAAAGAGTTTCCTATGATTCCTAATATGGAAAAGATCAGTAAGCAGACTGCCACCACTCTTGTGACGGGCAGAGAAAGTGGAGAAATGTCTTGCTTATCGTCTGGTCCAAATTCTGTGATATTTAGTGTGGCAGCTTTTCCTTGTTCTGCCAATATTTGACTATAAACCAGAGTAAAAATCCAGCGCCATGCTTTAGATTTGTTACTTCGTATTGCATGGGCACTTCCTTTGGTTTTAGCTTGCCGGGGTTGCTCTGTTATTTGTAGATCATCATAGTCATCTTCCATCTGTGTTGGCAGTTTTTCTAATTGGGTGATGGGTCGTATGAATTCCTTCATAACCTTAATGACCTTTCCTTTGTTATTTTTATCCGTCTTGTATGTACCTTCTGTTTCTACTGTGGTAACACGTACAAGTTTGTCCTCTCCTGGGTGTACCTTTTTGATTCTACCTAAACGCCATTTCAAGGGGGGAATAATTATTGCACCACCTAAATATTACGAAAAGTCCACCAAATTGTACTCCACCTAATAATTCGAAAACTCCACCAGAACAATGATATTGCACCAAATAAATTATATTGCACCTAATAAATTATATTCCACCAAATAAATTATATACCACCAAATAAATTATATTCCACCAAATAAATTATATACCACCAAATAAATTATATTCCACCAAATAAATTATATACCACCAAATAAATTATATACCACCAAATAAATTATATACCACCAAATAAATTATATACCACCAAATAAATTATATTCCACCAAATAAATTATTATCCACCAAATAAATTATATTGCACCAAATAAATTATATTGCACCAAATAAATTATATTGCAGAATAAATAGTAATGCAACGGAATAAATAGTATTGCTCAATGGAAATCACCCCGCACTTTTACCATCCCAATGGAAATCACCCCGCACGTTTACCATTCCAATGGAAATCACCCCGCACGTTTACCATTCCAATGGAAATCACCCCGCACGTTTACCATTCCAATGGAAATCACCCCGCACTTTTACCACCCCACACAAAAATCTGCTCACATTATAATCACCCCGTACAATCATCACCCCAGCAATAAAATTATTACAGAATTTCTTTACAAGAAATAAGGATAGGAAAAGACGAAATAGGCCATCACTAGTAATTATTACACTGTTTATAATTGATAGTACAGTACAACTGACCGAACGGGCAGGCCCTATAATATATCTTTAGTCAATCAGTTGTGGAATAATTTTATTGCTGGGGTGATGATTGTGCGGGGTGATGATTGTGTGGGGTGATGATTTGCGTGGTGATTATCATGTGGGATTATTTTTGTTTCGAATGGTAAGCATGCATGGTGATTTTTGTTTCGGATGGTAAGCATGCGGGGTGATTTTTGTTTCGAACGGTAAGCATGCGGGGTGATTTCCATTGGAGTGATAAAAGTGCGGGGTGATTTCCATTGGAGTGATAAAAGTGCGGGGTGATTTCCATTGGAGTGACTTTTAAAAGGACCATATCAAAGTTCTTGAAAAAATTCTATGTGATAGCCCTTCAAAAATAAGGGTTAGTTTATGTAGGTGCCCCTATACCTAAAATGAATCCCTGATTTTATAAGGGTCAAAAACGAAAAATATTCCCTATGTTTGCCATGTTAATTTTTTTTTGCGCGGACTTCATTTTGGGGAATTTGGCCGAGGATTTCGCAACATTTAAAAGTTGGAGCAGGTAAAGGGATACCTTGGGCAGTTTTTAAGAAAAAACTGGCTGCGTGTCAAGCCATTTCGATTTTTAATTGGCTATCAAACAATTGGCAAAAATCGCCATTTTTTAGCAAAAAAGACGGATATGTGCTACCTCCCTTTTGGCATTTATAGTACTCCGATGAAATCATTGAGGTAAATAATATTTACCATATTTCGCAAAAGCTAAACCGTAAAAAAGAGTAAATGGGTATGCACAACTAAAAAATGTAATACAATATTGCGCACAGCGCTTATGCGCGCGCAATTGGTTAACTCTTTAGTTTGACTTGAAAATCAGAAGTTATTTTCCTGACGTATCCAAAAGTGACACAATAGACTTATAATTGCGATTTCATAAACTACACGCAACTGCGAAGCGCATGCGCGCGCGCCATTGGTTAACTCTTTAGTTTGACTTGAAAATCAGAAGTTATTTTCCTGACGTATCCAAAAGTGACACAATAGACTTATAATTGCGATTTCATAAACTACACGCAACTGCGAAGCGCATGCGCGCGCGCCATTGGTTAACTCTTTAGTTTGACTTGAAAATCAGAAGTTATTTTCCTGACGTATCCAAAAGTGACACAATAGACTTATAATTGCGATTTCATAAACTACACGCAACAGCAAAGCGCATGCGCGCGCGCCATTGGTTAACTCTTTAGTTTGACTTGAAAATCAGAAGTTATTTTCCTGACGTATCCAAAAGTGACACAATAGACTTATAATTGCGATTTCATAAACTACACGCAACTGCGAAGCGCATGCGCGCGCGCCATTGGTTAACTCTTTAGTTTGACTTGAAAATCAGAAGTTATTTTCCTGACGTATCCAAAAGTGACACAATAGACTTATAATTGCGATTTCATAAACTACACGCAACAGCAAAGCGCATGCGCGCGCGCCATTGGTTAACTCTTTAGTTTGACTTGAAAATCCGAAGTTATTTTCCTGACGTATCCAAAAGTGACACAATAGACTTATAATTGCGATTTCATAAACTACACGCAACAGCAAAGCGCGTGCGCGCGCGCCATTGGTTAACTCTTTAGTTTGACTTGAAAATCAGAAGTTATTTTCCTGACGTATCCATAAGTGACACAATAGACTTATAATTGCGATTTCATAAACTACACGCAACAGCAAAGCGCGTGCGCGCGCGCCATTGGTTAACTCTTTAGTTTGACATGAAAATCCGAAGTTATTTTCCTGACGTATCCAAAAGTGACACAATAGACTTATAATTGCGATTTCATAAAATACACGCAACAGCAAAGCGCGTGCGCGCGCGCCATTGGTTAACTCTTTAGTTTGACTTGAAAATCAGAAGTTATTTTCCTGACGTATCCAAAAGTGACACAATAGACTTATAATTGCGATTTCAAAAACTACACGCAACAGCAAAGCGCATGCGCGCGCGCCATTGGTTAACTCTTTAGTTTGACTTGAAAATCAGAAGTTATTTTCCTGACGTATCCAAAAGTGACACAATAGACTTATAATTGCGATTTCATAAACTACACGCAACAGCAAAGCGCGTGCGCGCGCGCCATTGGTTAACTCTTTAGTTTGACTTGAAAATCAGAAGTTATTTTCCTGACGTATCCAAAAGTGACACAATAGACTTATAATTGCGATTTCATAAACTACACGCAACAGCAAAGCGCGTGCGCGCGCGCCATTGGTTAACTCTTTAGTTTGACTTGAAAATCAGAAGTTATTTTCCTGACGTATCCAAAAGTGACACAATAGACTTATAATTGCGATTTCATAAACTACACGCAACTGCGAAGCGCATGCGCGCGCGCCATTGGTTAACTCTTTAGTTTGACTTGAAAATCAGAAGTTATTTTCCTGACGTATCCAAAAGTGACACAATAGACTTATAATTGCGATTTCATAAACTACACGCAACAGCAAAGCGCGTGCGCGCGCGCCATTGGTTAACTCTTCAGTATGACTTGAAATCGAAGTTATTTTCGGACGTACCAAAGTTATCATTGCGACACTCGCGGGCGCGCGCGCGCCTTGTTACTTGACGAAAAGTTATTTTCCGACGTATCCAAAAGTGACACAATAGACTTATAATGCGATTTCATAAACTACATGCAACAGCAAAGCGCGTGCGCGCGCGCCATTGGTTAACTCTTTAGTTTGACTTGAAATCAGAGTTATTTCCTGACGTATCCAAAAGTGACACAATAGACTTATAATTGCGATTTCATAAACTACACGCAACTGCGAAGCGCATGCGCGCGCGCCATTGGTTAACTCTTTAGTTTGACTTGAAAATCAGAAGTTATTTTCCTGACGTATCCAAAAGTGACACAATAGACTTATAATTGCGATTTCATAAACTACACGCAACAGCAAAGCGCGTGCGCGCGCGCCATTGGTTAACTCTTCAGTATGACCTTCAGTAATCACTAGTTATTTACTGGCGTGTGTACCAGTGTGTTACTACATATGTTACAATGATTTCTTAAGTACACTTATAAATAACGCGCACGCATAATCGACAAATTCATTTGAATGCGCTGAAAATCAGAACTAACCAGTGAATTAATATTGTTGTTATTGTGATGTTTAAGGGCAGGAAGTTCCTGACAATTGCTTGACAACCAACCAATATTAGGTAAGCATGAACGCAATTACTTTTTTATCTCCATCCAGAGGTATATTATAGCTAAAATCTTTTTTGTAGTACAAATATATGCGGTCTATTAGAATCTGTAAGTATAATCCTTACGCGCTTAAAACTGTTTTTGCAAGCACATTCTAAAAATGAACGTGACAGTCATGTTGTCCAGCTGTTGTCATGAATATCCGTTCCTTAAGTACACACACCGGCAAAACCTCGCAGTAATATCATTTAAATATTCATGGACACAGATTATTAATGTGCATCCCTTTCGAGTTATCTGCCATATCCTACAATATGGATACCCTCTCAGAGGCAAATCGTGGAAAACCATATTACTACAAGCAATGCTTAGTTTTAAGAGTAGCTAAATGCAGAGAATTCGGATTTCTATTTTATAATGCATTGAATATAAAAAACTGTGTTCATTTATAATATTGACTTGGGTAAAGTAAAACTGTAAAAACCACTAAAAAACTTCTACTAAAGAATCCAATACATTTCTTAAGTGTTTACAGGTACACTTCAAATCAGCACTTTGGCTACACGTGGACTGGAATGTCGCAGTAGTACTTAAGGTACGTAATGCTGATTTCATTTCACACAATCATTTTCCATTAAAGCAAGTCGGTTAAATAAATTCCAATTTTACTTCACCGATGTCTTTAAAATCTACTACAATTGGCAGTAAAACCAATGTTATGCAGACACAACAATTTAGGGTCTGAGTGTTATAATACCACATACTGGGACGACAAATCTTTAGTATAACGTCTGCACACAAGCATAATATATTCAGTGGGTAATCGCTATATAGTAATTAGCCATGCTCTATCTAGTGTCAAAAAGACCTCTGGTTGTGAACTGAGTTTGTGGACTTTGCTTTACAATAAGTTTGGTGTAACACGATCATCTGTAAAGGCTAATAATATTACAAGCCCTCTTATCTTAAGTGCATGTGCCACGGCTTTTTTTGAACTCTATAGTATGCTTTTGTTGTACATCTTTCAGTTTGCTATACTACTCAAATACTTTGTGCCAGTGAATATAAGGAATAAACTTGCTGAACTCTAAAAAATCTATGAGGATGTTTCTGACAAATACTTTTTACTGTACTACTAGGGTGCTAAACTATTATGTTCTCTATTACACTGTTTAGCATTTAGCCTTCTCAGGATATTCTATCATGTAACATTACTTTTGCGAATTATGCAAATGAGAAAAGAGAAAGTAGAGAAAGCAAACATTCTACCTGCTAATAACTCGTACATCTAAAGGATTTCATTGTGCACCTAGCACTTAATGAATCTATTTTACGGTAAAAAAGTTCATCAACAAAAGGAATTCGGGTAATACCGACATTTTATTTCACCACTTAAATGAAAAATAGATAGTGTTACATTTGCTTAGTAATGTTGTCGTACTTTACACCTGTTATACTTATACTGTTTTTGTGCTACATATTAACAGTGTTATGGAACACGACAAATATAAACATACTCTACGGCATGCATTGTGGCAATTCATTTAAGTGTAAGCATCTTACTGCATTCAACCCAATATTATGATATTGTAGTTTTCAATTTTTTAGAGAGTCTATTAGCCCATTGCAATATTACTACTCAACCAAAGCATAATTTCTAGTTTATAATAGCAACTAATTTAGCTAAAATGTTTCATAATACAATAATTATCAAATACATGTACTTATTTTCGTTATACAAAAGTCAAACATTTCAATTTTTTAAGAGTCTATGAGTCCATTTCAATATTACTACTAAACTGAAATATACTTTCTATGTATGTACTATAACTATATTAACTACTACTTTAGCTAAAATGCTTTATAATATATATGTAATATAGTTATACAATATATTACAATATAATTGACGTTCAAGAACGACAAAGTGACAAAGACGACAAAAAATTCAAAAAAATTGGAAAAACTCTAAAATTATAACAATTATTATGCAACTAGGTAGTACTTTTACAAAAGAATAATAATTTACATCCGATATGATTTCGACAAGAAGCAATATATTCTGTGACATTAAACCTGTAGAATATATTGCAATTACAGTCGAGTGGGGTTAGGTTAATTTTGCAATTCCAGTTCAGTAGAGTGTAGATATTTTTTTATATTGTAGATAATTCGCAGTGTTGGCTTAGTCATGAAAAATTGAATAAATCAGTCGATACCGTTTTTAGAATACTACTGCTATTTGCATTTGGAAGACGGGAGTCTTGTACTTTGTACACTTCAAAACAAACCTTACCATCACTGGACACTATTCCTTAATAAAGATTTGAGATTATGAACTCCGTGACGCGGAACCATAACGCATGAAAATGCTAATAAGAATACCAAACAGCATCGAAAACATTGCCACAAGTCTGCTTCCATTCATTCTTAGTAATCCCGATGGCAAGATAACTTCTCTGGTTGGAATAACAGAAGGAAGTCCCTGTTTCAAAAAATAGCATTTCTTATAATTTTCTATTTATAAGTGTGGCATATTACAAACAGCTTTCTTGTGCGGCACTGCTTACCTGTAGGGGCAAATCTACTGTGGCTGGAGTCAAAGATCTCAGATTTCTTAGCACCGGCAACCCGAACTTAATGAATGAAAATAGCCCAGTCCCTGCTAGCAAAGAGCTACCTCCGAGAACTCCAGCCAGTTCTTCCGCTCTGCACAGAGAACAACATTTACATTGAAATAATTTTCATACTATCTTGGAAATTATAACAAATACCTCCACTTAGCTGCTGAAATTGCCTTTTCAGACAAGTTGCCAGCAAACGTTTTTATCCCTACAGTTGCATTCGTGATGACATCTTTTCCGTCGCTAACAATCTTGTTTAATCTGATCCCTTCGCCAGTATTATCTTTTCCGACTTTAACATTGCTTTCTTTTTCGTTAATAACTATTTTTGCCAAAGATCCTGCCATTTTTGCAATACCTTTCGGTAATACCTTTCCATTCACATCAGTGTCTTCAGAAACAGTTCGACTAGACGTCATTTTTTCCTTTTTGTTGCTTTTTGTCATATTTTCTTTGTCTGCATTTAATTCATGGTTTTCAAGTACACCTGTTTTTGTTATTGGTAGTGCTTCATCGTGACCGTGATCAGTGACAAAATTATTGATTTCTTTAAGATTATTGACCTGCGATACGGTGTTTCTTCCTGCAGTGTCGGTTATAGTTTTCGATCTCATGTTAGGTTTAGAAGTGGAAGTTGAATACTTTTGAGTTGACATTGTTGTAGCTTTCACTTTTTGTCTCTCAAGATTGTTGTTTTGCAGTATCTTTGAGTGCTTTATTGTAGATTCTGTAACAGTTTGCATTTTGTTGGTAGGTTGTAGTTTAGAGTTGGAAGTTGAGTATTTTCGAGTAGAAACGACTTTTACTTTATTTCTCCTCTTTGCCTTAGCACCTCTAGTATTCCGAGAATGTTCGTCAATTGCTGCACTGCTTTCTCTGGTAGCACTTTCGAAAAATGCTTCTGCGCTTCCTATTTCTGAATTCTCTTCTTCAGCTCTTAGTGCTTCTGCACTTCCAAAGTCGGCAAATCCTATTTCTACACTCCCATACCCGGCGAATCCTATTTCTGCACTCCCATAGTCGGCAAATTCTATTTCTGCACTCCCATAGTCGGCAAATCCTATTTCTGCACTCCCATAGTCGGCAAATCCAATTTGTGCATTCCCATAGTCGGCAAATCCTATTTGTGCACTCCCATAATCGGCAAATCTCATTTCTGCAATTTCATATTCGGCAATTCCCATTTCTGCACTGCCAACTTCTGCAACCAATATTGCGACATTTCCCTCTTCCGCACTTCCCTCTTCTGTCATGAATACC
>JABJWA020000311.1:0-19368 GCA_020352615.2 Yoshiicerus persimilis | reverse complement strand
TCTGCCCTACAGTATGTCTGTCCGTCTGTCTGTTGGCTCTACAACTCCTGAACGGTTTACTATAATTCGCTAAAACTTTTTGTGTATGTTCTTGGGGTCCCGAGGAAGGTCCCCTGCAAAAATGGTGTGATTGATCAATGACACCTACTAAAAAAATTGAATTATATACAGCCTACAGTTCCATGTATTACTAAAAGTGTTGTATGCAGGAAGCTACTTTATAGTAATGCCCTGGACCATCTGTCTGTCTATCAGCATAGTCATCCATCTTCCCGTCTGTTGGCTCTATACCTTATGAACGGTTTAATATAATTCGCTCAAACTTTCTATGAGTGATACTCTGGTGGATTTAATGCTACCACTGTGAAATGTGAGAGTTAATTCTGCGTCTCTTCCGCTACTTCATTATGTGCATTGGTTGCAATGGTTTATTAAGCTGAAATTGATGCATAATACATCGTTTTGTTGCAAGATCAATTTGTATGTCTCAAACAAACAGATTGATTTTTCGTATTTTTAAACGATTTTAAAAAGACATCTCATTTTTATGGCTTATTTTTTGCTTTTTAACAAAAAATTAAAAACCATACGGTTTAGTATGTTCCCCTTTATTTTGTAATGTGCACTACTTATACTTGTTTCAAAAATTATATCACGGCTAATTTACCTATAAAGATTTGGTTTACATCTGACTGAATCTGCATTGTATACTGCCTCGACCATAGGTGAAAAAGTTCACCCCAAAAGTTCGTTCGTTCGCTCATTTGAACGCTGAAGCGTTCGTTCGTTCGTTCAAAAACTTGAACGGCACCCGTTGAGCAGTTCGTTCAGTTCGCGAACTGAAGTTGAGCGAAGTTCGTTCGTTCGTTCAGTTCAGTTCGACGTTCAGCTCAAAAGCGTACCTCAAACCCTCAGAGCTCAGATCACACCGCTCAGCTGACTCCGTTCAGCTCACAAATATCGGTACACAGAGTGCAAATAGCCATCAAGTTTAGTGTTCATTGCACAGACGGAGCACCAAGTTGCATTTTGGCAGTTAAACTAACTGATTTCTGTTAAATGCATTGTGGTACATTAAAATTTAGCTGTACAATGATCTGAACTGATGAACTGGTGATCCAAAGGAGTTCGTTCAGTTCGTTCTGCATTTTCCGCACAGTTCGCTCGTTCAATTCAACTGTCATGGCGGAAAGCTCTAATAGTTCGTTCGTTCAGTTCAAATGAACTGAACGAACGAACTGTTTTTCAGTTCTGAACGTGAACTTTTTCACCTATGCTCAAAACTACCACCTCAAAACTACTACCTCAAAACTACCCCCTCAAAACTACCCCCTCAAAACTACCACCTCAAAACTACCACCTTCAAATATTAACCCTCAAAAATACCGTTAACATTGCGTCCTTAAACATCCCGCCGTTTGAAATTTGCCTTTAAAAATACAACCTTAAACACACACCCTTAAAAATAAACCCTTAAAAGTACAACCTTAAGAATAACTTCTCAGAAATGCACCTTTAAAAATGCCACCTTAAATATACGCTTCCAAAAAATGCAACCTTAAAAATGGACAGCTAAAAATATATCCTAAGAAAGACAAAGTTAAACATTCAGCTATAGAAATACACCTTTAAAAACACACCCTTAAATACACAACCTTACAAATACACCCTTACATAAACACCCTTAAAACAACACCCTTAAATACAAAACACTTAAAAATACACCCCTAAATATACACCCTTAAAAATGCACCCTTAAATTAACACCCTTAAATATACACCCTTAAAACTACAATCTTAAATATACACCCTTAAAAATACACCCTTAAATATACACCCTTAAAAATACACCCTTAAATATACACCTTTAAAAATACACCCTTAAAAATACACCTTTAAAAATACACCCTTGAAAATACAGCCTTAAATATACAACCTTAAAAATACACCCTTAAAGACACACCCTTAAAACTACACCCTTAAATATGCACCGTTAAAAATACACCCTTAAATATACACCGTTTAAAAATGTAAACTTAAAAATAACCCTCTAAAAATACGCCCTAAGAAAGACACCCTTAAATATGCACCCAATAAAAGACACCCTTAAATGTACACCCAATAAAAGACACCTTTAAATTGCACCTTAAGAAAAACACGCTTAGAGATGCACCCTTAAAAATGCACCTTTTAATATACATCCTTAGAAATACACAATCTCAAAACTACCACCTCAAAACTACCACTCCAAAACTACCACCTCAAAACTACCACCTCAAAACTACCACCTCAAAACTACCACCTCCAAACTACCACCTCAAAACTACCACCTCAAAACTACCACCTCAAAACTACCACCTCAAAACTACCACCTCAAAACTACCACCTCAAAACTACCACTACAAAACTACCACTCCAAAACTACCACTCCAAAACTACCACTCCAAAACTACCACCTCAAAACTACCACCTCAAAACTACCACCTCAAAACTACCACCTCAAAACTACCACCTCAAAACTACCACTCCAAAACTACCACTCCAAAACTACCACTCCAAAACTACCACTCCAAAACTACCACTCCAAAACTACCACTCCAAAACTACCACTCCAAAACTACCACCTCAAAACTACCACTCCAAAACTACCACTCCAAAACTACCACCGCAAAACTACCACTCCAAAACTACCACTCCAAAACTACCACTCCAAAACTACCACTCCAAAACTACCACTCCAAAACTACCACCTCAAAACTACCACTCCAAAACTACCACCTCAAAACTACCACTCCAAAACTACCACCTCAAAACTACCACCTCAAAACTACCACTCCAAAACTACCACTCCAAAACTACCACTCCAAAACTACCACCTCAAAACTACCACCTCAAAACTACCACGTCAAAACTACCACTCCAAAACTACCACTCCAAAACTACCACTCCAAAACTACCACTCCAAAACTACCACTCCAAAACTACCACTCCAAAACTACCAACTCAAAACTACCACTCCAAAACTACCACCTCAAAACTACCACTCCAAAACTACCACTCCAAAACTACCACTCCAAAACTACCACTCCAAAACTACCACTCCAAAACTACCACTCCAAAACTACCACTCCAAAACTACCACCTCAAAACTACCACTCCAAAACTACCACCTCAAAACTACCACCTCAAAACTACCACCTCAAAACTACCACTCCAAAACTACCACTCCAAAACTACCACTCCAAAACTACCACTCCAAAACTACCACTCCAAAACTACCACTCCAAAACTACCACTCCAAAACTACCACTCCAAAACTACCACTCCAAAACTACCAACTCAAAACTACCACTCCAAAACTACCACTCCAAAACTACCACTCAAAACTACCACCTCAAAACTACCACTCCAAAACTACCACTCCAAAACTACCACCTCAAAACTACCACCTCAAAACTACCACTCCAAAACTACCACTCCAAAACTACCACTCCAAAACTACCACCTCAAAACTACCACCTCAAAACTACCACCTCAAAACTACCACTCCAAAACTACCACTCCAAAACTACCACTCCAAAACTACCACTCCAAAACTACCACTCCAAAACTACCACTCCAAAACTACCACTCCAAAACTACCACTCCAAAACTACCACTCCAAAACTACCACCTCAAAACTACCACTCCAAAACTACCACTCCAAAACTACCACTCCAAAACTACCACTCCAAAACTACCACTCCAAAACTACCACCTCAAAACTACCACTCCAAAACTACCACTCCAAAACTACCACTCCAAAACTACCACTCCAAAACTACCACTCCAAAACTACCACTCCAAAACTACCACTCCAAAACTACCACTCCAAAACTACCACTCCAAAACTACCACTCCAAAACTACCACTCCAAAACTACCACTCCAAAACTACCACCTCAAAACTACCACTCCAAAACTACCACTCCAAAACTACCACTCCAAAACTACCACTCAAACTACCACCTCAAAACTACCACTCCAAAACTACCACTCCAAAACTACCACTCCAAAACTACCACTCCAAAACTACCACTCCAAAACTACCACTCCAAAACTACCACTCCAAAACTACCACCTCAAAACTACCACCTCAAAACTACCACTCCAAAACTACCACTCCAAAACTACCACTCCAAAACTACCACTCCAAAACTACCACCTCAAAACTACCACCTCAAAACTACCACCTCAAAACTACCACTCCAAAACTACCACTCCAAAACTACCACTCCAAAACTACCACTCCAAAACTACCACTCCAAAACTACCACTCCAAAACTACCACTCCAAAACTACCACTCCAAAACTACCACTCCAAAACTACCACCTCAAAACTACCACTCCAAAACTACCACCTCAAAACTACCACTCCAAAACTACCACTCCAAAACTACCACTCCAAAACTACCACTCCAAAACTACCACTCCAAAACTACCACTCCAAAACTACCACTCCAAAACTACCACTCCAAAACTACCACTCCAAACTACCACTCCAAAACTACCACTCCAAAACTACCACTCCAAAACTACCACTCCAAAACTACCACTCCAAAACTACCACTCCAAAACTACCACTCCAAAACTACCACTCCAAAACTACCACTCCAAAACTACCACTCCAAAACTACCACCTCAAAACTACCACCTCAAAACTACCACTCCAAAACTACCACTCCAAAACTACCACTCCAAAACTACCACCTCAAAACTACCACTCCAAAACTACCACTCCAAAACTACCACTCCAAAACTACCACTCCAAAACTACCACTCCAAAACTACCACTCCAAAACTACCACTCCAAAACTACCACTCCAAAACTACCACTCCAAAGTACCACTCCAAAACTACCACCTCAAAACTACCACTCCAAAACTACCACCTCAAAACTACCACTCCAAAACTACCACCTCAAAACTACCACCTCAGAACTACCACTCCAAAGTACCACTCCAAAACTACCACTCCAAAACTACCACTCCAAAACTACCACTCCAAAACTACCACTCCAAAACTACCAGCTCAAAACTACCACTCCAAAACTACCACTCCAAAACTACAACCTCAAAACTACCACTCCAAAACTACCACTCCAAAACTACCACTCCAAAACTACCACTCATAAACTACCACTCCAAACTACCACTCCAAAACTACCACTCCAAAACTACCACTCCAAAACTACCACTCCAAAACTACCACTCCAAAACTACCACTCCAAAACTACCACCTCAAAACTACCACTCCAAAACTACCACTCCAAAACTACCACTCCAAAACTACCACTCCAAAACTACCACTCATAAACTACCACCTCAAAACTACCACCTCAAAACTACCACACTACCACTCCAAAACTACCACCTCAAAACTACCACTCCAAAACTACCACTCCAAAACTACCACTCCAAAACTACCACCTCAAAACTACCACCTCAAAACTACCACCTCAAAACTACCACTCCAAAACTACCACTCCAAAACTACCACTCCAAAACTACCACTCCAAAACTACCACTCCAAAACTACCACTCCAAAACTACCACTCCAAAACTACCACCTCAAAACTACCACCTCAAAACTACCACTCCAAAACTACCACTCCAAAACTACCACTCCAAAACTACCACTCCAAAACTACCACTCCAAAACTACCACTCCAAAACTACCACTCCAAAACTACCACCTCAAAACTACCACTCCAAAACTACCACTCCAAAACTACCACTCCAAAACTACCACTCCAAAACTACCACTCCAAAACTACCACTCCAAAACTACCACTCCAAAACTACCACTCCAAAACTACCACTCCAAAACTACCACTCCAAAACTACCACTCCAAAACTACCACTCCAAAACTACCACTCCAAAACTACCCCTCCAAAACTACCACTCCAAAACTACCACTCCAAAACTACCACTCCAAAACTACCACTCCAAAACTACCACTCCAAAACTACCACTCCAAAACTACCACTCCAAAACTACCACTCCAAAACTACCACTCCAAAACTACCACTCCAAAACTACCACTCCAAAACTACCACTCCAAAACTACCACTCCAAAACTACCACTCCAAAACTACCACTCCAAAACTACCACTCCAAAACTACCACTCCAAAACTACCACTCCAAAACTACCACTCCAAAACTACCACTCCAAAACTACCACTCCAAAACTACCACCTCAAAACTACCACTCCAAAACTACCACTCCAAAACTACCACTCCAAAACTACCACTCCAAAACTACCACCTCAAAACTACCACCTCAAAACTACCACTCCAAAACTACCACTCCAAAACTACCACTCCAAAACTACCACTCCAAAACTACCACTCCAAAACTACCACTCCAAAACTACCACCTCAAAACTACCACTCCAAAACTACCACTCCAAAACTACCACTCCAAAACTACCACTCCAAAACTACCACCTCAAACAAAACTACCACCTCAAAACTACCACTCCAAAACTACCACTCCAAAACTACCACCTCAAAACTACCACTCCAAAACTACCACTCCAAAACTACCACTCCAAAACTACCACTCCAAAACTACCACTCCAAAACTACCACTCCAAAACTACCACTCCAAAACTACTACCTCAAAACTACCACTCCAAAACTACCACTCCAAAACTACCACTCCAAAACTACCACTCCAAGCTACCACTCCAAAGCTACCACTCCAAAACTACCACTCCAAAACTACCACTCCAAAACTACCACTCCAAAACTACCACTCCAAAACTACCACTCCAAAACTACCACTCCAAAACTACCACCTCAAAACTACCACCTCAAAACTACCACTCCAAAACTACCACTCCAAAACTACCACTCCAAAACTACCACTCCAAAACTACCACTCCAAAACTACCACTCCAAAACTACCACTCCAAAACTACCACTCCAAAACTACCACTCCAAAACTACCACCTCAAAACTACCACTCAAAACTACCACTCCAAAACTACCACTCCAAAACTACCACCTCAAAACTACCACTCCAAAACTACCACTCCAAAACTACCACTCCAAAACTACCACTCCAAAACTACCACTCCAAACTACCACTCCAAAACTACCACTCCAAACTACCACTCCAAAACTACCACTCCAAAACTACCACTCCAAAACTACCACTCCAAAACTACCACTCCAAAACTACCACTCCAAAACTACCACTCCAAAACTACCACTCCAAAACTACCACCTCAAAACTACCACTCCAAAACTACCACTCCAAAACTACCACTCCAAAACTACCACCTCAAAACTACCACTCCAAAACTACCACTCCAAAACTACCACTCCAAAACTACCACTCCAAAACTACCACTCCAAAACTACCACTCCAAAACTACCACTCCAAAACTACCACTCCAAAACTACCACTCCAAAACTACCCCTCCAAAACTACCACTCCAAAACTACCACTCCAAAACTACCACTCCAAAACTACCACTCCAAAACTACCACTCCAAAACTACCACTCCAAAACTACCACTCCAAAACTACCACTCCAAAACTACCACTCCAAAACTACCACTCCAAAACTACCACTCCAAAACTACCACTCCAAAACTACCACTCCAAAACTACCACTCCAAAACTACCACCTCAAAACTACCACTCCAAAACTACCACTCCAAAACTACCACTCCAAAACTACCACCTCAAAACTACCACTCCAAAACTACCACTCCAAAACTACCACTCCAAACTACCACTCCAAAACTACCACTCCAAAACTACCACTCCAAAACTACCACTCCAAAACTACCACTCCAAAACTACCACTCCAAAACTACCACTCATAAACTACCACTCAAAACTACCACTCCAAAACTACCACTCCAAAACTACCACTCCAAAACTACCACTCCAAAACTACCACTCCAAAACTACCACTCCAAAACTACCACTCCAAAACTACCACCTCAAAACTACCACCTCAAAACTACCACTCCAAAACTACCACTCCAAAACTACCACTCCAAAACTACCACTCCAAAACTACCACTCCAAAACTACCACTCCAAAACTACCACTCCAAAACTACCACTCCAAAACTACCACTCCAAAACTACCACTCCAAAACTACCACCTCAAAACTACCACCTCAAAACTACCACTCCAAAACTACCACTCCAAAACTACCACTCCAAAACTACCACTCCAAAACTACCACTCCAAAACTACCACTCCAAAACTACCACTCCAAAACTACCACTCCAAAACTACCACTCCAAAACTACCACTCCAAAACTACCACTCCAAAACTACCACTCCAAAACTACCACTCCAAAACTACCACTCCAAAACTACCACTCCAAAACTACCACTCCAAAACTACCACTCCAAAACTACCACCTCAAAACTACCACTCCAAAACTACCACTCCAAAACTACCACTCCAAAACTACCACTCCAAAACTACCACCTCAAAACTACCACTCCAAAACTACCACTCCAAAACTACCACCTCAAAACTACCACCTCAAAACTACCACTCCAAAACTACCACTCCAAAACTACCACTCCAAGCTACCACTCCAAACTACCACTCCAAAACTACCACTCCAAAACTACCACTCCAAAACTACCACTCCAAAACTACCACTCCAAAACTACCACTCCAAAACTACCACTCCAAAACTACCACTCCAAAACTACCACTCCAAAACTACCACTCCAAAACTACCACTCCAAAACTACCACCTCAAAACTACCACTCCAAAACTACCACTCCAAAACTACCACTCCAAAACTACCACTCCAAAACTACCACTCCAAAACTACCACTCCAAAACTACCACTCCAAAACTACCACTCCAAAACTACCACTCAAAACTACCACTCCAAAACTACCACCTCAAAACTACCACTCCAAATCTACCACTCAAAAAACTACCACTCCAAAACTACCACTCCAAAACTACCACTCCAAAACTACCACTCCAAAACTACCACTCCAAAACTACCACTCCAAAACTACCACTCAAAACTACCACCTCAAAACTACCACTCCAAAACTACCACTCCAAAACTACCACTCCAAAACTACCACTCCAAAACTACCACTCCAAAACTACCACTCCAAAACTACCACTCCAAAACTACCACTCCAAAACTACCACTCATAAACTACCACTCCAAAACTACCACTCCAAAACTACCACTCCAAAACTACCACTCCAAAACTACCACTCCAAAACTACCACTCCAAAACTACCACTCCAAAACTACCACTCCAAAACTACCACTCCAAAACTACCACTCCAAAACTACCACTCCAAAACTACCACTCCAAAACTACCACTCCAAAACTACCACTCCAAAACTACCACTCCAAAACTACCACCTCAAAACTACCACTCCAAAACTACCACTCCAAAACTACCACTCCAAAACTACCACTCCAAAACTACCACTCCAAAACTACCACTCAAAACTACCACTCCAAAACTACCACTCCAAAACTACCACTCCAAAACTACCACTCCAAAACTACCACTCCAAAACTACCACTCAAAACTACCACTCCAAAACTACCACCTCAAAACTACCACTCCAAAACTACCACTCCAAAACTACCACTCCAAAACTACCACTCCAAAACTACCACTCCAAAACTACCACTCCAAAACTACCACCTCCAAACTACCACTCCAAAACTACCACTCCAAAACTACCACTCCAAAACTACCACTCCAAAACTACCACTCCAAAACTACCACTCCAAAACTACCACTCCAAAACTACCACTCAAAACTACCACTCCAAAACTACCACTCCAAAACTACCACTCCAAAACTACCACTCCAAAACTACCACTCCAAAACTACCACTCCAAAACTACCACTCCAAAACTACCACTCCAAAACTACCACCTCAAAACTACCACTCCAAACTACCACTCCAAAACTACCACTCAAAACTACCACTCCAAAACTACCACTCCAAAACTACCACTCCAAAACTACCACTCCAAAACTACCACTCCAAAACTACCACTCCAAAACTACCACTCCAAAACTACCACTCCAAAACTACCACCTCAAAACTACCACTCCAAAACTACCACTCCAAAACTACCACTCCAAAACTACCACTCCAAAACTACCACTCCAAAACTACCACTCCAAAACTACCACTCCAAAACTACCACTCCAAAACTACCACCTCAAAACTACCACTCCAAAACTACCACTCCAAAACTACCACCTCAAAACTACCACTCCAAAACTACCACTCCAAAACTACCACCTCAAAACTACCACTCCAAAACTACCACTCCAAAACTACCACCTCAAAACTACCACTCCAAAACTACCACTCCAAAACTACCACTCCAAAACTACCACTCCAAAACTACCACTCCAAAACTACCACTCCAAAACTACCACTCCAAAACTACCACTCCAAAACTACCACTCCAAAACTACCACTCCAAAACTACCACTCCAAAACTACCACTCCAAAACTACCACTCCAAAACTACCACTCCAAAACTACCACTCCAAAACTACCACCTCAAAACTACCACTCCAAAACTACCACTCCAAAACTACCACTCCAAAACTACCACTCCAAAACTACCACTCCAAAACTACCACTCCAAAACTACCACTCCAAAACTACCACCTCAAAACTACCACTCCAAAACTACCACTCCAAAACTACCACTCCAAAACTACCACTCCAAAACTACCACTCCAAACTACCACTCCAAAACTACCACTCCAAAACTACCACTCCAAAACTACCACTCCAAAACTACCACTCCAAAACTACCACTCCAAAACTACCACTCCAAAACTACCACTCCAAAACTACCACCTCAAAACTACCACTCCAAAACTACCACTCCAAAACTACCACTCCAAAACTACCACCTCAAAACTACCACTCCAAAACTACCACTCCAAAACTACCACCACAAAACTACCACTCCAAAACTACCACTCCAAAACTACCACTCCAAAACTACCACTCCAAAACTACCACTCCAAAACTACCACTCAAAACTACCACTCCAAAACTACCACTCCAAAACTACCACCTCAAAACTACCACTCCAAAACTACCACTCCAAAACTACCACTCCAAAACTACCACCTCAAAACTACCACTCCAAAACTACCACTCCAAAACTACCACTCCAAAACTACCACTCCAAAACTACCACTCCAAAACTACCACTCCAAAACTACCACTCCAAAACTACCACCTCAAAACTACCACTCCAAACTACCACTCCAAAACTACCACACTCAAAACTACCACTCCAAAACTACCACTCCAAAACTACCACTCCAAAACTACCACTCCAAAACTACCACTCCAAAACTACCACTCCAAAACTACCACTCCAAAACTACCACTCCAAAACTACCACCTCAAAACTACCACTCAAAACTACCACTCCAAAACTACCACTCCAAAACTACCACTCCAAAACTACCACTCCAAAACTACCACTCCAAAACTACCACTCCAAAACTACCACTCCAAAACTACCACTCCAAAACTACCACTCCAAAACTACCACTCCAAAACTACCACTCCAAAACTACCACCTCAAAACTACCACCTCAAAACTACCACCTCAAAACTACCACTCCAAAACTACCACTCCAAAACTACCACCTCAAAACTACCACTCCAAAACTACCACTCCAAAACTACCACTCATAAACTACCACCTCAAAACTACCACTCCAAAACTACCACTCCAAACTACCACTCCAAAACTACCACTCCAAAACTACCACTCCAAAACTACCACTCCAAAACTACCACTCCAAAACTACCACTCCAAAACTACCACTCCAAAACTACCACTCCAAAACTACCACCTCAAAACTACCACCTCAAAACTACCACTCCAAAACTACCACTCCAAAACTACCACTCCAAAACTACCACTCCAAAACTACCACTCCAAAACTACCACTCCAAAACTACCACTCCAAAACTACCACTCCAAAACTACCACTCAAAACTACCACTCCAAAACTACCACTCCAAAACTACCACTCCAAAACTACCACTCCAAAACTACCACTCCAAAACTACCACTCCAAAACTACCACTCCAAAACTACCACTCCAAAACTACCACTCCAAAACTACCACTCAAAACTACCACCTCAAAACTACCACTCCAAAACTACCACTCCAAAACTACCACTCCAAAACTACCACTCCAAAACTACCACTCCAAAACTACCACTCCAAAACTACCACTCCAAAACTACCACTCCAAAACTACCACTCCAAAACTACCACTCCAAAACTACCACTCCAAAACTACCACTCCAAAACTACCACCTCAAAACTACCACTCCAAAACTACCACTCCAAAACTACCACTCCAAAACTACCACTCCAAAACTACCACTCCAAAACTACCACTCAAAACTACCACTCCAAAACTACCACTCCAAAACTACCACTCCAAAACTACCACTCCAAAACTACCACTCCAAAACTACCACCTCAAAACTACCACTCCAAAACTACCACTCCAAAACTACCACTCCAAAACTACCACATCAAAACTACCCCTCCAAAACTACCACTCCAAAACTACCACTCCAAAACTACCACTCCAAAACTACCACTCCAAAACTACCACTCCAAAACTACCACTCCAAAACTACCACTCCAAAACTACCACTACAAAGCTACCACCTCAAAATAACCACTCCAAAACTACCACTCCAAAACTACCACTCCAAAACTACCACTCCAAAACTACCACTCCAAAACTACCACTCCAAAACTACCACTCCAAAACTACCACCTCAAAACTACCACTCCAAAACTACCACCTCAAAACTACCACTCCAAAACTACCACTCCAAAACTACCACTCCAAAACTACCACTCCAAAACTACCACTCCAAAACTACCACTCCAAAACTACCACTCCAAAACTACCACTCCAAAACTACCACTCCAAAACTACCACTCCAAAACTACCACTCCAAAACTACCACTCCAAAACTACCACTCCAAAACTACCACTCCAAAACTACCACCTCAAAACTACCACTCCAAAACTACCACTCCAAAACTACCACTCCAAAACTACCACTCCAAAACTACCACTCCAAAACTACCACTCCAAAACTACCACTCCAAAACTACCACTCCAAAACTACCACCTCAAAACTACCACCTCAAAACTACCACTCCAAAACTACCACTCCAAAACTACCACTCCAAAACTACCACTCCAAAACTACCACCTCAAAACTACCACTCCAAAACTACCACTCCAAAACTACCACTCCAAAACTACCACTCCAAAACTACCACTCCAAAACTACCACTCCAAAACTACCACCTCAAAACTACCACCTCAAAACTACCACTCCAAAACTACCACTCCAAAACTACCACTCCAAAACTACCACTCCAAAACTACCACTCCAAAACTACCACTCCAAAACTACCACTCCAAAACTACCACTCCAAAACTACCACTCCAAAACTACCACCTCAAAACTACCACTCCAAAACTACCACTCCAAAACTACCACTCCAAAACTACCACCTCAAAACTACCACTCCAAAACTACCACTCCAAAACTACCACTCCAAAACTACCACTCCAAAACTACCACTCCAAAACTACCACTCCAAAACTACCACTCCAAAACTACCACTCCAAAACTACCACTCCAAAACTACCACTCCAAAACTACCACTCCAAAACTACCACTCCAAAACTACCACTCATAAACTACCACTCCAAACTACCACTCCAAAACTACCACTCCAAAACTACCACTCCAAAACTACCACTCCAAAACTACCACCTCAAAACTACCACTCCAAAACTACCACTCCAAAACTACCACTCCAAAACTACCACTCCAAAACTACCACTCCAAAACTACCACCTCAAAACTACCACTCCAAAACTACCACTCCAAAACTACCACTCCAAAACTACCACTCCAAAACTACCACTCCAAAACTACCACCTCAAAACTACCACTCCAAAACTACCACTCCAAAACTACCACTCCAAAACTACCACTCCAAAACTACCACTCCAAAACTACCACTCCAAAACTACCACTCCAAAACTACCACTCCAAAACTACCACTCCAAAACTACCACTCCAAAACTACCACTCCAAAACTACCACTCCAAAACTACCACTCCAAAACTACCACTCCAAAACTACCACCTCAAAACTACCACTCCAAAACTACCACTCCAAAACTACCACTCCAAAACTACCACTCCAAAACTACCACTCCAAACTACCACTCCAAAACTACCACTCCAAAACTACCACTCCAAAACTACCACTCCAAACTACCACTCCAAAACTACCACTCCAAAACTACCACCTCAAAACTACCACCTCAAAACTACCACTCCAAAACTACCACTCCAAAACTACCACTCCAAAACTACCACTCCAAAACTACCACTCCAAAACTACCACTCCAAAACTACCACTCCAAAACTACCACTCCAAAACTACCACTCCAAAACTACCACTCCAAAACTACCACTCCAAAACTACCCCTCCAAAACTACCACTCCAAAACTACCACTCCAAAACTACCACTCCAAAACTACCACTCCAAAACTACCACTCCAAAACTACCACTCCAAAACTACCACTCCAAAACTACCACTCCAAAACTACCACCTCAAAACTACCACTCCAAACTACCACTCCAAAACTACCACTCCAAAACTACCACTCCAAAACTACCACTCCAAAACTACCACCTCAAAACTACCACTCAAAACTACCACTCCAAAACTACCACTCCAAAACTACCACTCCAAAACTACCACTCCAAAACTACCACTCCAAAACTACCACTCCAAAACTACCACCTCAAAACTACCACTCCAAAACTACCACTCCAAAACTACCACTCCAAAACTACCACTCCAAAACTACCACTCCAAAACTACCACATCAAAACTACCACTCCAAAACTACCACTCCAAAACTACCACCTCAAAACTACCACCTCAAAACTACCACTCCAAAACTACCACTCCAAAACTACCACCTCAAAACTACCACCTCAAAACTACCACTCCAAAACTACCACTCCAAAACTACCACTCCAAAACTACCACTCCAAAACTACCACTCCAAAACTACCACTCCAAAACTACCACTCCAAAACTACCACTCCAAAACTACCACTCCAAAACTACCACTCCAAAACTACCACTCCAAAACTACCACTCCAAAACTACCACTCCAAAACTACCACTCCAAAACTACCACCTCAAAACTACCACTCCAAAACTACCACTCCAAAACTACCACTCCAAAACTACCACTCCAAAACTACCACTCCAAAACTACCACTCCAAAACTACCACTCCAAAACTACCACTCCAAAACTACCACTCCAAAACTACCACCTCAAAACTACCACTCCAAAACTACCACTCCAAAACTACCACTCCAAAACTACCACTCCAAAACTACCACTCCAAAACTACCACTCCAAAACTACCACTCCAAAACTACCACTCCAAAACTACCACTCCAAAACTACCACTCATAAACTACCACTCCAAAACTACCACTCCAAAACTACCACTCCAAACTACCACTCTAAAACTACCACTCCAAAACTACCACTCCAAAACTACCACTCCAAAACTACCACTCCAAAACTACCACTCCAAAACTACCACTCCAAAACTACCACTCCAAAACTACCACTCCAAAACTACCACTCCAAAACTACCACTCCAAAACTACCACTCCAAAACTACCACTCCAAAACTACCACTCCAAAACTACCACTCCAAAACTACCACTCCAAAACTACCACTCCAAAACTACCACTCCAAAACTACCACTCCAAAACTACCACCTCAAAACTACCACTCCAAAACTACCACTCCAAAACTACCACTCCAAAACTACCACTCCAAAACTACCACTCCAAAACTACCACTCCAAAACTACCACTCCAAAACTACCACCTCAAAACTACCACCTCAAAACTACCACCTCAAAACTACCACCTCAAAACTACCACTCCAAAACTACCACTCCAAAACTACCACTCCAAAACTACCACTCCAAAACTACCACTCCAAAACTACCACTCCAAAACTACCACTCCAAAACTACCACCTCAAAACTACCACTCCAAAACTACCACTCCAAAACTACCACTCCAAAACTACCACTCCAAAACTACCACTCCAAAACTACCACTCCAAAACTACCACCTCAAAACTACCACTCCAAAACTACCACCTCAAAACTACCACTCCAAAACTACCACCTCAAAACTACCACTCCAAAACTACCACTCCAAAACTACCACTCCAAAACTACCACTCCAAAACTACCACTCCAAAACTACCACTCCAAAACTACCACTCCAAAACTACCACCTCAAAACTACCACTCCAAAACTACCACTCCAAAACTACCACCTCAAAACTACCACTCCAAAACTACCACTCCAAAACTACCACTCCAAAACTACCACTCCAAAACTACCACTCCAAAACTACCACTCCAAAACTACCACTCCAAAACTACCACTCCAAAACTACCACTCCAAAACTACCACTCCAAACTACCACTCCAAAACTACCACTCCAAAACTACCACTCCAAAACTACCACTCCAAAACTACCACTCCAAAACTACCACTCCAAAACTACCACTCCAAAACTACCACTCCAAAACTACCACTCCAAAACTACCACTCCAAAACTACCACTCCAAAACTACCACTCCAAAACTACCACTCCAAAACTACCACTCCAAAACTACCACTCCAAAACTACCACTCCAAAACTACCACCTCAAAACTACCACCTCAAAACTACCACTCCAAAACTACCACTCCAAAACTACCACTCCAAAACTACCACTCCAAAACTACCACTCCAAAACTACCACTCCAAAACTACCACTCCAAAACTACCACTCCAAAACTACCACTCCAAAACTACCACTCCAAAACTACCACTCCAAAACTACCACTCCAAAACTACCACTCCAAAACTACCACTCCAAAACTACCACCTCAAAACTACCACTCCAAAACTACCACTCCAAAACTACCACTCCAAAACTACCACTCCAAAACTACCACTCCAAAACTACCACTCCAAAACTACCACTCCAAAACTACCACTCCAAAACTACCACTCCAAAACTACCACCTCAAAACTACCACTCCAAAACTACCACTCCAAAACTACCACTCCAAAACTACCACCTCAAAACTACCACTCCAAAACTACCACTCCAAAACTACCACTCCAAAACTACCACTCCAAAACTACCACTCCAAAACTACCACTCCAAAACTACCACCTCAAAACTACCACTCAAAAACTACCACTCCAAAACTACCACTCCAAAACTACCACTCCAAAACTACCACTCCAAAACTACCACTCCAAAACTACCACTCCAAAACTACCACTCCAAAACTACCACTCCAAAACTACCACTCCAAAACTACCACTCCAAAACTACCACTCCAAAACTACCACTCAAAACTACCACTCCAAAACTACCACTCCAAAACTACCACCTCAAAACTACCACCTCAAAACTACCACTCCAAAACTACCACTCCAAAACTACCACTCCAAAACTACCACTCCAAAACTACCACTCCAAAACTACCACTCCAAAACTACCACCTCAAAACTACCACTCCAAAACTACCACCTCAAAACTACCACTCCAAAACTACCACTCCAAAACTACCACCTCAAAACTACCACTCCAAAACTACCACTCCAAAACTACCACTCCAAAACTACCACTCCAAAACTACCACTCCAAAACTACCACTCCAAAACTACCACCTCAAAACTACCACCTCAAAACTACCACTCCAAAACTACCACTCCAAAACTACCACTCCAAAACTACCACTCCAAAACTACCACTCCAAAACTACCACTCCAAAACTACCACTCCAAAACTACCACTCCAAAACTACCACTCCAAAACTACCACCTCAAAACTACCACTCCAAAACTACCACTCCAAAACTACCACTCCAAAACTACCACTCCAAAACTACCCCTCCAAAACTACCACTCCAAAACTACCACTCCAAAACTACCACTCCAAAACTACCACTCCAAAACTACCACTCCAAAACTACCACTCCAAAACTACCACTCCAAAACTACCACTCCAAAACTACCCCTCCAAAACTACCACTCCAAAACTACCACTCCAAAACTACCACTCCAAAACTACCACTCCAAAACTACCACTCCAAAACTACCACCTCAAAACTACCACCTCAAAACTACCACTCCAAAACTACCACTCCAAAACTACCACTCCAAAACTACCACTCCAAGCTACCACTCCAAAGCTACCACCTCAAAACTACCACTCCAAAACTACCACATCAAAACTACCACTCCAAAACTACCACTCCAAAACTACCACTCCAAAACTACCACCTCAAAACTACCACTCCAAAACTACCACTCCAAAACTACCACTCCAAAACTACCACTCCAAAACTACCACTCCAAAACTACCACCTCAAAACTACCACTCCAAAACTACCACTCCAAAACTACCACTCCAAAACTACCACTCCAAAACTACCACTCCAAAACTACCACTCCAAAACTACCACCTCAAAACTACCACTCCAAAACTACCACTCCAAAACTACCACTCCAAAACTACCACTCCAAAACTACCACTCCAAAACTACCACCTCAAAACTACCACTCCAAAACTACCACTCCAAAACTACCACCTCAAAACTACCACTCCAAAACTACCACTCCAAAACTACCACTCCAAAACTACCACTCCAAAACTACCACTCCAAAACTACCACTCCAAAACTACCACTCCAAAACTACCACTCCAAAACTACCACTCCAAAACTACCACTCCAAAACTACCACTCCAAAACTACCACTCCAAAACTACCACTCCAAAACTACCACTACAAAACTACCACTCCAAAACTACCACTCCAAAACTACCACTCCAAAACTACCACTCCAAAACTACCACTCCAAAACTACCACTCCAAAACTACCACTCCAAAACTACCACTCCAAAACTACCACTCCAAAACTACCACTCCAAAACTACCACTCCAAAACTACCACTCCAAAACTACCACTCCAAAACTACCACTCCAAAACTACCACCTCAAAACTACCACTCCAAAACTACCACTCCAAAACTACCACCTCCAAAACTACCACTCCAAAACTACCACTGCAAAACTACCACTCCAAAACTACCACCTCAAAACTACCACTCCAAAACTA
>JABJWA020000310.1:0-19443 GCA_020352615.2 Yoshiicerus persimilis | reverse complement strand
TTCTTCGAAACGCCAGCAGAAACATGTGAACAACTGACGCTTTGCACTGTCAGTCTGTGCGAACTCTGCCAACTAGTTTTTTCACATAGCATTAATATCACTTCTTAACGACTTTAATTTACGTAAAGGTCTTGTAATTTTTTACGTAATTCAGAAGTGATTTTACCAACTGTAGAGCAAAGACCCTGAAAATCAAGCATTTTATCTCCTGTAAAAATAGAATAAATAGTTTTGGAGATAGTAAAATGAACAGAATCCATTAACAGATCTAATACAACGTTGTATGCTAAGCAGTGTACAGCGAGAAGAATTTTGATTTGCCCGAAATGAAAAGTTACTTTTTTTGTTATATTGTTGTACACTTTGACTTGCACCTTAACATCCAGATTTAGTTGTTAGAAATAGGAAATATAATGTGTCAGTGTTCAATCAATCAATATGATTTAAAATATTCCTGCGACTTTAATACGGTTTACGCTAGTTTAATACAATCATTTATTTTACCATGGACTATCATATAAATGCTGAAAAAATGATTTGTAAACGTTGGGTATTTTTGCACAAATTATGACAGATTGATTTATAGCGTTTTTAACTTGAATTATATAACGATTCATTTATGACTGCAACCAATAAAAATTACCTTATGACTTATGACAAACAATCGTGTATTAGCTTTGATCTCGATCTCGATGCAGTCATGACTGACTGTGGTCTGAAGACCTAGGCTTTGAGTTCATGCCGTCAGAACCTAGTCAACGAGGTATGTTGCCGCCGTGATTTCAATGACGGTGACATATATACAAGTAATAAACCAAGCGTAAACAGCGCACAGGATATATTGTAGTGACTGTTACCACTTCAATGTAACAAGCTCCAGAATGTGTTTATCAAGCGAAAAGAAACTTGTTTTTTGGGATTTCTGTCAGAACGACTTTATTTTGCCACCTTTATGACAGCAAGATTTCGTATTTCATTAACCAAAGCTGCTAACCTGATTGTGAATACTGTCGACTGGAAGGAAAACAGCTTAAAGCTAGCTTGAGTAAAATTATGATTATACGTAGACAACCTCAGTTGTGGTGTGGGAAATGGCGATTTATTACGGCAGTGCTATACAATCATATGATCATTATACAATCGTATTCAGGTATACGAAAGTACATATAAAATATGTCGGTAGAAAAATTCACAGAAGTATAGGTATACAATAAATATTATTGTAATAATGGGACCGGTCTCACTAATCCGCACACCCCTGCACACCCCACACACCACGCACACCCCGTCCAGGGTGAAGAAAATCTTTTACTACCATTGTCCTGGGGTGTGCCAACGTATTCTGGGGTGTGCCAACGTATTCTGGGGTGTGCCAACGTATTCTGGGGTGTGCCAACGTATTCTGGGGTGTGCCAACGTATTCTGGGGTGTGCCAACGTATTCTGGGGTGTGCCAACGTATTCTGGGGTGTGCCAACGTATTCTGGGGTGTGCCAACGTATTCTGGGGTGTGCCAACGTATTCTGGGGTGTGCCAACGTATTCTGGGGTGTGCCAACGTATTCTGGGGTGTGCCAACGTATTCTGGGGTGTGCCAACGTATTCTGGGGTGTGCCAACGTATTCTGGGGTGTGCCAACGTATTCTGGGGTGTGCCAACGTATTCTGGGGTGTGCCAACGTATTCTGGGGTGTGCCAACGTATTCTGGGGTGTGCCAACGTATTCTGGGGTGTGCCAACGTATTCTGGGGTGTGCCAACGTATTCTGGGGTGTGCCAACGTATTCTGGGGTGTGCCAACGTATTCTGGGGTGTGCCAACGTATTCTGGGGTGTGCCAACGTATTCTGGGGTGTGCCAACGTATTCTGGGGTGTGCCAACGTATTCTGGGGTGTGCCAACGTATTCTGGGGTGTGCCAACGTACTATTTATGCAATAAGTGACCATAGGTAAGCGACCATACTTATCCAAAGTGACAATTGGGTTATGATGGTCACGTTCTATATGATAAGTTGACATGCCATGCTCGCCAAAGTGACGACCATAGAACAATTGACAATACAAATTTTTCAACATGTGCCCGGCCTATAGCGGGTATTAAAATGACGATAGTTAAGCAACTACACTTATCCAACGTGACGTTTGGGTCACGTTGGTTGGAATAGGACACTTGATGTTGATAAGCTATGACCATAATTGCGAAATTCATCGGAGGTCTAAAAATGTAATTTTTGAGCTCTCAAAAGTAACATTTTAGACCAGTAACTATTTATGCAATAAGTGACCATAGGTAAGCGACCATACTTATCCAAAGTGACAATTGGGTTATGATGGTCACGTTCTATATGATAAGTTGACATGCCATGCTCGCCAAAGTGACGACCATAGAACAATTGACAATACAAATTTTTCAACATGTGCCCGGCCTATAGCGGGTATTAAAATGACGATAGATAAGCAACTACACTTATCCAACGTGACGTTTGGGTCACGTTGGTTGGAATAGGACACTTGATGTTGATAAGCTATGACCATAATTGCGAAATTCATCGGAGGTCTAAAAATGTAATTTTTGAGCTCTCAAAAGTAACATTTTAGACCAGTAACTATTTATGCAATAAGTGACCATAGGTAAGCGACCATACTTATCCAAAGTGACAATTGGGTTATGATGGTCACGTTCTATATGATAAGTTGACATGCCATGCTCGCCAAAGTGACGACCATAGAACAATTGACAATACAAATTTTTCAACATGTGCCCGGCCTATAGCGGGTATTAAAATGACGATAGATAAGCAACTACACTTATCCAACGTGACGTTTGGGTCACGTTGGTTGGAATAGGACACTTGATGTTGATAAGCTATGACCATAATTGCGAAATTCATCGGAGGTCTAAAAATGTAATTTTTGAGCTCTCAAAAGTAACATTTTAGACCAGTAACTATTTATGCAATAAGTGACCATAGGTAAGCGACCATACTTATCCAAAGTGACAATTGGGTTATGATGGTCACGTTCTATATGATAAGTTGACATGCCATGCTCGCCAAAGTGACGACCATAGAACAATTGACAATACAAATTTTTCAACATGTGCCCGGCCTATAGCGGGTATTAAAATGACGATAGATAAGCAACTACACTTATCCAACGTGACGTTTGGGTCACGTTGGTTGGAATAGGACACTTGATGTTGATAAGCTATGACCATAATTGCGAAATTCATCGGAGGTCTAAAAATGTAATTTTTGAGCTCTCAAAAGTAACATTTTAGACCAGTAACTATTTATGCAATAAGTGACCATAGGTAAGCGACCATACTTATCCAAAGTGACAATTGGGTTATGATGGTCACGTTCTATATGATAAGTTGACATGCCATGCTCGCCAAAGTGACGACCATAGAACAATTGACAATACAAATTTTTCAACATGTGCCCGGCCTATAGCGGGTATTAAAATGACGATAGATAAGCAACTACACTTATCCAACGTGACGTTTGGGTCACGTTGGTTGGAATAGGACACTTGATGTTGATAAGCTATGACCATAATTGCGAAATTCATCGGAGGTCTAAAAATGTAATTTTTGAGCTCTCAAAAGTAACATTTTAGACCAGTAACTATTTATGCAATAAGTGACCATAGGTAAGCGACCATACTTATCCAAAGTGACAATTGGGTTATGATGGTCACGTTCTATATGATAAGTTGACATGCCATGCTCGCCAAAGTGACGACCATAGAACAATTGACAATACAAATTTTTCAACATGTGCCCGGCCTATAGCGGGTATTAAAATGACGATAGATAAGCAACTACACTTATCCAACGTGACGTTTGGGTCACGTTGGTTGGAATAGGACACTTGATGTTGATAAGCTATGACCATAATTGCGAAATTCATCGGAGGTCTAAAAATGTAATTTTTGAGCTCTCAAAAGTAACATTTTAGACCAGTAACTATTTATGCAATAAGTGACCATAGGTAAGCGACCATACTTATCCAAAGTGACAATTGGGTTATGATGGTCACGTTCTATATGATAAGTTGACATGCCATGCTCGCCAAAGTGACGACCATAGAACAATTGACAATACAAATTTTTCAACATGTGCCCGGCCTATAGCGGGTATTAAAATGACGATAGATAAGCAACTACACTTATCCAACGTGACGTTTGGGTCACGTTGGTTGGAATAGGACACTTGATGTTGATAAGCTATGACCATAATTGCGAAATTCATCGGAGGTCTAAAAATGTAATTTTTGAGCTCTCAAAAGTAACATTTTAGACCAGTAACTATTTATGCAATAAGTGACCATAGGTAAGCGACCATACTTATCCAAAGTGACAATTGGGTTATGATGGTCACGTTCTATATGATAAGTTGACATGCCATGCTCGCCAAAGTGACGACCATAGAACAATTGACAATACAAATTTTTCAACATGTGCCCGGCCTATAGCGGGTATTAAAATGACGATAGATAAGCAACTACACTTATCCAACGTGACGTTTGGGTCACGTTGGTTGGAATAGGACACTTGATGTTGATAAGCTATGACCATAATTGCGAAATTCATCGGAGGTCTAAAAATGTAATTTTTGAGCTCTCAAAAGTAACATTTTAGACCAGTAACTATTTATGCAATAAGTGACCATAGGTAAGCGACCATACTTATCCAAAGTGACAATTGGGTTATGATGGTCACGTTCTATATGATAAGTTGACATGCCATGCTCGCCAAAGTGACGACCATAGAACAATTGACAATACAAATTTTTCAACATGTGCCCGGCCTATAGCGGGTATTAAAATGACGATAGATAAGCAACTACACTTATCCAACGTGACGTTTGGGTCACGTTGGTTGGAATAGGACACTTGATGTTGATAAGCTATGACCATAATTGCGAAATTCATCGGAGGTCTAAAAATGTAATTTTTGAGCTCTCAAAAGTAACATTTTAGACCAGTAACTATTTATGCAATAAGTGACCATAGGTAAGCGACCATACTTATCCAAAGTGACAATTGGGTTATGATGGTCACGTTCTATATGATAAGTTGACATGCCATGCTCGCCAAAGTGACGACCATAGAACAATTGACAATACAAATTTTTCAACATGTGCCCGGCCTATAGCGGGTATTAAAATGACGATAGATAAGCAACTACACTTATCCAACGTGACGTTTGGGTCACGTTGGTTGGAATAGGACACTTGATGTTGATAAGCTATGACCATAATTGCGAAATTCATCGGAGGTCTAAAAATGTAATTTTTGAGCTCTCAAAAGTAACATTTTAGACCAGTAACTATTTATGCAATAAGTGACCATAGGTAAGCGACCATACTTATCCAAAGTGACAATTGGGTTATGATGGTCACGTTCTATATGATAAGTTGACATGCCATGCTCGCCAAAGTGACGACCATAGAACAATTGACAATACAAATTTTTCAACATGTGCCCGGCCTATAGCGGGTATTAAAATGACGATAGATAAGCAACTACACTTATCCAACGTGACGTTTGGGTCACGTTGGTTGGAATAGGACACTTGATGTTGATAAGCTATGACCATAATTGCGAAATTCATCGGAGGTCTAAAAATGTAATTTTTGAGCTCTCAAAAGTAACATTTTAGACCAGTAACTATTTATGCAATAAGTGACCATAGGTAAGCGACCATACTTATCCAAAGTGACAATTGGGTTATGATGGTCACGTTCTATATGATAAGTTGACATGCCATGCTCGCCAAAGTGACGACCATAGAACAATTGACAATACAAATTTTTCAACATGTGCCCGGCCTATAGCGGGTATTAAAATGACGATAGATAAGCAACTACACTTATCCAACGTGACGTTTGGGTCACGTTGGTTGGAATAGGACACTTGATGTTGATAAGCTATGACCATAATTGCGAAATTCATCGGAGGTCTAAAAATGTAATTTTTGAGCTCTCAAAAGTAACATTTTAGACCAGTAACTATTTATGCAATAAGTGACCATAGGTAAGCGACCATACTTATCCAAAGTGACAATTGGGTTATGATGGTCACGTTCTATATGATAAGTTGACATGCCATGCTCGCCAAAGTGACGACCATAGAACAATTGACAATACAAATTTTTCAACATGTGCCCGGCCTATAGCGGGTATTAAAATGACGATAGATAAGCAACTACACTTATCCAACGTGACGTTTGGGTCACGTTGGTTGGAATAGGACACTTGATGTTGATAAGCTATGACCATAATTGCGAAATTCATCGGAGGTCTAAAAATGTAATTTTTGAGCTCTCAAAAGTAACATTTTAGACCAGTAACTATTTATGCAATAAGTGACCATAGGTAAGCGACCATACTTATCCAAAGTGACAATTGGGTTATGATGGTCACGTTCTATATGATAAGTTGACATGCCATGCTCGCCAAAGTGACGACCATAGAACAATTGACAATACAAATTTTTCAACATGTGCCCGGCCTATAGCGGGTATTAAAATGACGATAGATAAGCAACTACACTTATCCAACGTGACGTTTGGGTCACGTTGGTTGGAATAGGACACTTGATGTTGATAAGCTATGACCATAATTGCGAAATTCATCGGAGGTCTAAAAATGTAATTTTTGAGCTCTCAAAAGTAACATTTTAGACCAGTAACTATTTATGCAATAAGTGACCATAGGTAAGCGACCATACTTATCCAAAGTGACAATTGGGTTATGATGGTCACGTTCTATATGATAAGTTGACATGCCATGCTCGCCAAAGTGACGACCATAGAACAATTGACAATACAAATTTTTCAACATGTGCCCGGCCTATAGCGGGTATTAAAATGACGATAGATAAGCAACTACACTTATCCAACGTGACGTTTGGGTCACGTTGGTTGGAATAGGACACTTGATGTTGATAAGCTATGACCATAATTGCGAAATTCATCGGAGGTCTAAAAATGTAATTTTTGAGCTCTCAAAAGTAACATTTTAGACCAGTAACTATTTATGCAATAAGTGACCATAGGTAAGCGACCATACTTATCCAAAGTGACAATTGGGTTATGATGGTCACGTTCTATATGATAAGTTGACATGCCATGCTCGCCAAAGTGACGACCATAGAACAATTGACAATACAAATTTTTCAACATGTGCCCGGCCTATAGCGGGTATTAAAATGACGATAGATAAGCAACTACACTTATCCAACGTGACGTTTGGGTCACGTTGGTTGGAATAGGACACTTGATGTTGATAAGCTATGACCATAATTGCGAAATTCATCGGAGGTCTAAAAATGTAATTTTTGAGCTCTCAAAAGTAACATTTTAGACCAGTAACTATTTATGCAATAAGTGACCATAGGTAAGCGACCATACTTATCCAAAGTGACAATTGGGTTATGATGGTCACGTTCTATATGATAAGTTGACATGCCATGCTCGCCAAAGTGACGACCATAGAACAATTGACAATACAAATTTTTCAACATGTGCCCGGCCTATAGCGGGTATTAAAATGACGATAGATAAGCAACTACACTTATCCAACGTGACGTTTGGGTCACGTTGGTTGGAATAGGACACTTGATGTTGATAAGCTATGACCATAATTGCGAAATTCATCGGAGGTCTAAAAATGTAATTTTTGAGCTCTCAAAAGTAACATTTTAGACCAGTAACTATTTATGCAATAAGTGACCATAGGTAAGCGACCATACTTATCCAAAGTGACAATTGGGTTATGATGGTCACGTTCTATATGATAAGTTGACATGCCATGCTCGCCAAAGTGACGACCATAGAACAATTGACAATACAAATTTTTCAACATGTGCCCGGCCTATAGCGGGTATTAAAATGACGATAGATAAGCAACTACACTTATCCAACGTGACGTTTGGGTCACGTTGGTTGGAATAGGACACTTGATGTTGATAAGCTATGACCATAATTGCGAAATTCATCGGAGGTCTAAAAATGTAATTTTTGAGCTCTCAAAAGTAACATTTTAGACCAGTAACTATTTATGCAATAAGTGACCATAGGTAAGCGACCATACTTATCCAAAGTGACAATTGGGTTATGATGGTCACGTTCTATATGATAAGTTGACATGCCATGCTCGCCAAAGTGACGACCATAGAACAATTGACAATACAAATTTTTCAACATGTGCCCGGCCTATAGCGGGTATTAAAATGACGATAGATAAGCAACTACACTTATCCAACGTGACGTTTGGGTCACGTTGGTTGGAATAGGACACTTGATGTTGATAAGCTATGACCATAATTGCGAAATTCATCGGAGGTCTAAAAATGTAATTTTTGAGCTCTCAAAAGTAACATTTTAGACCAGTAACTATTTATGCAATAAGTGACCATAGGTAAGCGACCATACTTATCCAAAGTGACAATTGGGTTATGATGGTCACGTTCTATATGATAAGTTGACATGCCATGCTCGCCAAAGTGACGACCATAGAACAATTGACAATACAAATTTTTCAACATGTGCCCGGCCTATAGCGGGTATTAAAATGACGATAGATAAGCAACTACACTTATCCAACGTGACGTTTGGGTCACGTTGGTTGGAATAGGACACTTGATGTTGATAAGCTATGACCATAATTGCGAAATTCATCGGAGGTCTAAAAATGTAATTTTTGAGCTCTCAAAAGTAACATTTTAGACCAGTAACTATTTATGCAATAAGTGACCATAGGTAAGCGACCATACTTATCCAAAGTGACAATTGGGTTATGATGGTCACGTTCTATATGATAAGTTGACATGCCATGCTCGCCAAAGTGACGACCATAGAACAATTGACAATACAAATTTTTCAACATGTGCCCGGCCTATAGCGGGTATTAAAATGACGATAGATAAGCAACTACACTTATCCAACGTGACGTTTGGGTCACGTTGGTTGGAATAGGACACTTGATGTTGATAAGCTATGACCATAATTGCGAAATTCATCGGAGGTCTAAAAATGTAATTTTTGAGCTCTCAAAAGTAACATTTTAGACCAGTAACTATTTATGCAATAAGTGACCATAGGTAAGCGACCATACTTATCCAAAGTGACAATTGGGTTATGATGGTCACGTTCTATATGATAAGTTGACATGCCATGCTCGCCAAAGTGACGACCATAGAACAATTGACAATACAAATTTTTCAACATGTGCCCGGCCTATAGCGGGTATTAAAATGACGATAGATAAGCAACTACACTTATCCAACGTGACGTTTGGGTCACGTTGGTTGGAATAGGACACTTGATGTTGATAAGCTATGACCATAATTGCGAAATTCATCGGAGGTCTAAAAATGTAATTTTTGAGCTCTCAAAAGTAACATTTTAGACCAGTAACTATTTATGCAATAAGTGACCATAGGTAAGCGACCATACTTATCCAAAGTGACAATTGGGTTATGATGGTCACGTTCTATATGATAAGTTGACATGCCATGCTCGCCAAAGTGACGACCATAGAACAATTGACAATACAAATTTTTCAACATGTGCCCGGCCTATAGCGGGTATTAAAATGACGATAGATAAGCAACTACACTTATCCAACGTGACGTTTGGGTCACGTTGGTTGGAATAGGACACTTGATGTTGATAAGCTATGACCATAATTGCGAAATTCATCGGAGGTCTAAAAATGTAATTTTTGAGCTCTCAAAAGTAACATTTTAGACCAGTAACTATTTATGCAATAAGTGACCATAGGTAAGCGACCATACTTATCCAAAGTGACAATTGGGTTATGATGGTCACGTTCTATATGATAAGTTGACATGCCATGCTCGCCAAAGTGACGACCATAGAACAATTGACAATACAAATTTTTCAACATGTGCCCGGCCTATAGCGGGTATTAAAATGACGATAGATAAGCAACTACACTTATCCAACGTGACGTTTGGGTCACGTTGGTTGGAATAGGACACTTGATGTTGATAAGCTATGACCATAATTGCGAAATTCATCGGAGGTCTAAAAATGTAATTTTTGAGCTCTCAAAAGTAACATTTTAGACCAGTAACTATTTATGCAATAAGTGACCATAGGTAAGCGACCATACTTATCCAAAGTGACAATTGGGTTATGATGGTCACGTTCTATATGATAAGTTGACATGCCATGCTCGCCAAAGTGACGACCATAGAACAATTGACAATACAAATTTTTCAACATGTGCCCGGCCTATAGCGGGTATTAAAATGACGATAGATAAGCAACTACACTTATCCAACGTGACGTTTGGGTCACGTTGGTTGGAATAGGACACTTGATGTTGATAAGCTATGACCATAATTGCGAAATTCATCGGAGGTCTAAAAATGTAATTTTTGAGCTCTCAAAAGTAACATTTTAGACCTCCTATGAATTTCGCAATTATGGTCATAGCTTATCAACTTCAAGTGTCCGGTGGTAACCAACTTGACGATAACGTTACGTTGGATAAGTGTAGTCGCTTATCTATCGTCATTTAATACATAATATATGGCGTGGAAATGTTGAAATATATGTATCTTCAATGGTGTCTATGGTCACTTTGGCGCGCATGGCATGTCAACTTATCATATAGAACGTGACCATCATAACCCAATTGTCACTTTGGATAAGTATGGTCGCTTATCTATGGTCACTTATTGCATAAATAGGTACTTGTCTAAAATCTTCATTTTGAGAGCTCAAAAATTACATTTTTAGACCTCCGATGAATTTCGCAATTATGGTCATAGCTTATCAACATCAAGTGTCCTATTCCAACCAACGTGACCCAAACGTCACGTTGGATAAGTGTAGTTGCTTATCTATCGTCATTTTAATACCCGCTATAGGCCGGGCACATGTTGAAAAATTTGTATTGTCAATTGTTCTATGGTCGTCACTTTGGCGAGCATGGCATGTCAACTTATCATATAGAACGTGACCATCATAACCCAATTGTCACTTTGGATAAGTATGGTCGCTTACCTATGGTCACTTATTGCATAAATAGTTACTGGTCTAAAATGTTACTTTTGAGAGCTCAAAAATTACATTTTTAGACCTCCGATGAATTTCGCAATTATGGTCATAGCTTATCAACTTCAAGTGTCCGGTGGTAACCAACTTGACGATAACGTTACGTTGGATAAGTGTAGTCGCTTATCTATCGTCATTTAATACCTAATATAGGGCGTGCAAATGTTGAAAAATTTGTATTGTCAATTGTTCTATGGTCGTCACTTTGGCGCGCATGGCATGTCAACTTATCATATAGAACGTGACCATCATAACCCAATTGTCACTTTGGATAAGTATGGTCGCTTACCTATGGTCACTTATTGCATAAATAGGTACTTGTCTAAAATCTTCATTTTGAGAGCTCAAAAATTACTATTTTAGCCCTCCGATGAATTTCGCAATTATGGTCATAGCTTATCAACTTCAAGTGTCCGGTGGTAACCAACTTGACGATAACGTTACGTTGGATAAGTGTAGTCGCTTATCTATCGTCATTTAATACATAATATATGGCGTGGAAATGTTGAAAAATATGTATCTTCAATGGTGTCTATGGTCACTTTGGCGCGCATGGCATGTCAACTTATCATATAGAACGTGACCATCATAACCCAATTGTCACTTTGGATAAGTATGGTCGCTTACCTATGGTCACTTATTGCATAAATAGGTACTTGTCTAAAATCTTCATTTTGAGAGCTCAAAAATTACTATTTTAGCCCTCCGATGAATTTCGCAATTATGGTCATAGCTTATCAACTTCAAGTGTCCGGTGGTAACCAACTTGACGATAACGTTACGTTGGATAAGTGTAGTCGCTTATCTATCGTCATTTAATACATAATATATGGCGTGGAAATGTTGAAAAATTTGTATCTTCAATGGTGTCTATGGTCACTTTGGCGCGCATGGCATGTCAACTTATCATATAGAACGTGACCATCATAACCCAATTGTCACTTTGGATAAGTATGGTCGCTTACCTATGGTCACTTCTTGCTTAATTAGGTACTGGTGGCTAATAATGCTTTTCAGAGCTCAAAAATTACTTTTTTAGCCCTCGGATGAATTTCGCAGTTATGGTCATAGCTTATCAACATCAAGTGTCCGATGGCAACTAAAGTGACCCAACTGTCACGTTGGATACGTGGTTGGTCGCTTATCTATCGTCTTTTAATACATGGTCGCTTACCAGTGGTCACTCATTGCATAAATAGGTATGATGAATTTCGCAATTATGGTCATAGCTCTGGTCACTTTGGCGCCCATGGCATGTCAACTTATCATATAGAACGTGACCATCATAACCCAATTGTCACTTTGGATAAGTATGGTCGCTTACCTATGGTCACTTCTTGCTTAATTAGGTACTGGTGGCTAATAATGCTTTTCAGAGCTCAAAAATTACTTTTTTAGCCCTCGGATGAATTTCGCAGTTATGGTCATAGCTTATCAACATCAAGTGTCCGATGGCAACTAAAGTGACCCAAATGTCACGTTGGATACGTGTGGTCGCTTATCTATCGTCTTTCAATACATGGTCGCTTACCAGTGGTCATTTATTGCATAAATAGGTATGATGAATTTCGCAATTATGGTCATAGCTCTGGTCACTTTGGCGCCCATGGCATGTCAACTTATCATATAGAACGTGACCATCATAACCCAATTGTCACTTTGGATAAGTATGGTCGCTTACCTATGGTCACTTCTTGCTTAATTAGGTACTGGTGGCTAATAATGCTTTTCAGAGCTCAAAAATTACTTTTTTAGCCCTCGGATGAATTTCGCAGTTATGGTCATAGCTTATCAACATCAAGTGTCCGATGGCAACTAAAGTGACCCAAATGTCACGTTGGATACGTGTTTGGTCGCTTATCTATCGTCTTTTAATACATGGTCGCTTACCAGTGGTCATTCATTGCATAAATAGGTATGATGAATTTCGCAATTATGGTCATAGCTCTGGTCACTTTGGCCCCCATGGCATGTCAACTTATCATATAGAACGTGACCATCATAACCCAATTGTCACTTTGGATAAGTATGGTCGCTTACCTATGGTCACTTCTTGCTTAATTAGGTACTGGTGGCTAATAATGCTTTTCAGAGCTCAAAAATTACTTTTTTAGCCCTCGGATGAATTTCGCAGTTATGGTCATAGCTTATCAACATCAAGTGTCCGATGGCAACTAAAGTGACCCAAATGTCACGTTGGATACGTGTGGTCGCTTATCTATCGTCATTTTAATACATGGTCGCTTACCAGTGGTCATACATTGCATAAATAGGAATGATAAATTTCGCAATTATGGTCTTAGCTCTGGTCACTTTGGCCCCCATGGCATGTCAACTTATCATATAGAACGTGACCATCATAACCCAATTGTCACTTTGGATAAGTATGGTCGCTTACCTATGGTCACTTCTTGCTTAATTAGGTACTGGTGGCTAATAATGCTTTTCAGAGCTCAAAAATTACTTTTTCAGCTCTCGGATGAATTTCGCAGTTATGGTCATAGCTTATCAACATCAAGTGTCCGATGGCAACTAAAGTGACCCAAATGTCACGTTGGATACGTGTGGTCGCTTATCTATCGTCATTTAATACATAATATATGTTTGGCACCCATGGCATGTCAACTTATCATATAGAACGTGACCATCATAACCCAATTGTCACTTTGGATAAGTATGGTCGCTTACCTATGGTCACTTTTTGCGTAATTGTTACTTGTGCAAAATAATGCTTTTCGGAGCTCTAAAAACACTTTTTTTAGCCCCCCGATGAATTTCGCAACTATGGTCATAGCTTATCAATATCAAGTGTCCGATGGCCACCAACGTGACCCAAACGTCACGTTGGATAAGTGTAGTCGCTTATCTATCGTCATTTAATACATAATATATGGCGTGGAAATGTTGAAAAATTTGTATTGTCAATGGTTCTATGGTCACTTTGGCGCGCATGGCATGTCAACTTATCATATAGAACGTGACCATCATAACCCAATTGTCACTTTGGATAAGTATGGTCGCTTACCTATGGTCACTTATTGCATAAATAGGTACTTGTCTAAAATCTTCATTTTGAGAGCTCAAAAATTACTATTTTAGCCCTCCTATGAATTTCGCAATTATGGTCATAGCTTATCAACTTCAAGTGTCCGGTGGTAACCAACTTGACGATAACGTTACGTTGGATAAGTGTAGTCGCTTATCTATCGTCATTTAATACATAATATATGGCGTGGAAATGTTGAAAAATATGTATCTTCAATGGTGTCTATGGTCACTTTGGCGCGCATGGCATGTCAACTTATCATATAGAACGTGACCATCATAACCCAATTGTCACTTTGGATAAGTATGGTCGCTTACCTATGGTCACTTATTGCATAAATAGGTACTTGTCTAAAATCTTCATTTTGAGAGCTCAAAAATTACTATTTTAGCCCTCCTATGAATTTCGCAATTATGGTCATAGCTTATCAACTTCAAGTGTCCGGTGGTAACCAACTTGACGATAACGTTACGTTGGATAAGTGTAGTCGCTTATCTATCGTCATTTTAATACCCGCTATAGGCCGGGCACATGTTGAAAAATTTGTATTGTCAATTGTTCTATGGTCGTCACTTTGGCGCGCATGGCATGTCAACTTATCATATAGAACGTGACCATCATAACCCAATTGTCACTTTGGATAAGTATGGTCGCTTACCTATGGTCACTTATTGCATAAATAGGTACTTGTCTAAAATCTTCATTTTGAGAGCTCAAAAATTACTTTTTTAGCCCTCCTATGAATTTCGCAATTATGGTCATAGCTTATCAACTTCAAGTGTCCGGTGGTAACCAACTTGACGATAACGTTACGTTGGATAAGTGTAGTCGCTTATCTATCGTCATTTAATACATCGCTATAGCAGTGGCACATCATTGCAAAATGTATGTATTCGCAATTGTGTCATAGTCGGTCACTTTGGCGCGCATGGCATGTCAACTTATCATATAGAACGTGACCATCATAACCCAATTGTCACTTTGGATAAGTATGGTCGCTTACCTATGGTCACTTCTTGCTTAATTAGGTACTGGTGGCTAATAATGCTTTTCAGAGCTCAAAAATTACTTTTTTAGCCCTCGGATGAATTTCGCAGTTATGGTCATAGCTTATCAACATCAAGTGTCCGATGGCAACTAAAGTGACCCAACTGTCACGTTGGATACGTGGTTGGTCGCTTATCTATCGTCTTTTAATACATGGTCGCTTACCAGTGGTCACTCATTGCATAAATAGGTATGATGAATTTCGCAATTATGGTCATAGCTCTGGTCACTTTGGCGCCCATGGCATGTCAACTTATCATATAGAACGTGACCATCATAACCCAATTGTCACTTTGGATAAGTATGGTCGCTTACCTATGGTCACTTCTTGCTTAATTAGGTACTGGTGGCTAAAATCTTCATTTTGAGAGCTCAAAAATTACTTTTTTAGCCCCCCGATGAATTTCGCAGTTATGGTCATAGCTTATCAACATCAAGTGTCCGATGGCAACCAACGTGACCCAAACGTCACGTTGGATAAGTGTAGTCGCTTATCTATCGTCATTTAATACAAAATATTCACTTTGGCGCGCATGGCATGTCAACTTATCATATAGAACGTGACCATCATAACCCAATTGTCACTTTGGATAAGTATGGTCGCTTATCTATGGTCACTTATTGCATAAATAGGTACTTGTCTAAAATCTTCATTTTGAGAGCTCAAAAATTACTATTTTAGCCCTCCTATGAATTTCGCAATTATGGTCATAGCTTATCAACTTCAAGTGTCCGGTGGTAACCAACTTGACGATAACGTTACGTTGGATAAGTGTAGTCGCTTATCTATCGTCATTTAATACATAATATATGGCGTGGAAATGTTGAAATATATGTATCTTCAATGGTGTCTATGGTCACTTTGGCGCGCATGGCATGTCAACTTATCATATAGAACGTGACCATCATAACCCAATTGTCACTTTGGATAAGTATGGTCGCTTATCTATGGTCACTTATTGCATAAATAGTTACTGGTCTAAAATGTTACTTTTGAGAGCTCAAAAATTACATTTTTAGACCTCCGATGAATTTCGCAATTATGGTCATAGCTTATCAACTTCAAGTGTCCGGTGGTAACCAACTTGACGATAACGTTACGTTGGATAAGTGTAGTCGCTTATCTATCGTCATTTAATACACGCTATATGGCGTGGACATGTTGAAAAATTTGTATTGTCAATTGTTCTATGGTCACTTTGGCGAGCATGGCATGTCAACTTATCATATAGAACGTGACCATCATAACCCAATTGTCACTTTGGATAAGTATGGTCGCTTATCTATGGTCACTTATTGCATAAATAGGTACTTGTCTAAAATCTTCATTTTGAGAGCTCAAAAATTACATTTTTAGACCTCCGATGAATTTCGCAATTATGGTCATAGCTTATCAACTTCAAGTGTCCGGTGGTAACCAACTTGACGATAACGTTACGTTGGATAAGTGTAGTCGCTTATCTATCGTCATTTAATACATAATATAGGGCGTGGAAATGTTGAAATATATGTATCTTCAATGGTGTCTATGGTCACTTTGGCGAGCATGGCATGTCAACTTATCATATAGAACGTGACCATCATAACCCAATTGTCACTTTGGATAAGTATGGTCGCTTATCTATGGTCACTTATTGCATAAATAGGTACTTGTCTAAAATCTTCATTTTGAGAGCTCAAAAATTACTATTTTAGCCCTCCTATGAATTTCGCAATTATGGTCATAGCTTATCAACTTCAAGTGTCCGATGGCAACTAAAGTGACCCAAATGTCACGTTGGATACGTGTGGTCGCTTATCTATCGTCATTTAATACACGCTATACCGTGGCATTGTTGCAAAATTTGTATTGTCCAATTGTGTCTAGCTCGGTCACTTTGGCGCGCATGGCATGTCAACTTATCATATAGAACGTGACCATCATAACCCAATTGTCACTTTGGATAAGTATGGTCGCTTACCTATGGTCACTTATTGCATAAATAGGTACTTGTCTAAAATGTTACTTTTGAGAGCTCAAAAATTACTATTTTAGCCCTCCGATGAATTTCGCAATTATGGTCATAGCTTATCAACATCAAGTGTCCTATTCCAACCAACGTGACCCAAACGTCACGTTGGATAAGTGTAGTTGCTTATCTATCGTCATTTAATACCCGCTATAGGCCGGGCACATGTTGAAAAATTTGTATTGTCAATTGTTCTATGGTCGTCACTTTGGCGAGCATGGCATGTCAACTTATCATATAGAACGTGACCATCATAACCCAATTGTCACTTTGGATAAGTATGGTCGCTTATCTATGGTCACTTATTGCATAAATAGGTACTTGTCTAAAATCTTCATTTTGAGAGCTCAAAAATTACTATTTTAGCCCTCCTATGAATTTCGCAATTATGGTCATAGCTTATCAACTTCAAGTGTCCTATTCCAACCAACGTGACCCAAACGTCACGTTGGATAAGTGTAGTCGCTTATCTATCGTCATTTAATACCTGATATAGGGCGTGCACATGTTGAAAAATTTGTATTGTCAATTGTTCTATGGTCACTTTGGCGAGCATGGCATGTCAACTTATCATATAGAACGTGACCATCATAACCCAATTGTCACTTTGGATAAGTATGGTCGCTTACCTATGGTCACTTATTGCATAAATAGGTACTTGTCTAAAATGTTACTTTTGAGAGCTCAAAAATTACTATTTTAGCCCTCCGATGAATTTCGCAATTATGGTCATAGCTTATCAACATCAAGTGTCCGGTGGTAACCAACTTGACGATAACGTTACGTTGGATAAGTGTAGTTGCTTATCTATCGTCATTTAATACCCGCTATAGGCCGGGCACATGTTGAAAAATTTGTATTGTCAATTGTTCTATGGTCGTCACTTTGGCGAGCATGGCATGTCAACTTATCATATAGAACGTGACCATCATAACCCAATTGTCACTTTGGATAAGTATGGTCGCTTATCTATAGTCACTTATTGCATAAATAGGTACTTGTCTAAAATCTTCATTTTGAGAGCTCAAAAATTACATTTTTAGACCTCCGATGAATTTCGCAATTATGGTCATAGCTTATCAACTTCAAGTGTCCGGTGGTAACCAACTTGACGATAACGTTACGTTGGATAAGTGTAGTCGCTTATCTATCGTCATTTTAATACCCGCTATAGGCCGGGCACATGTTGAAAAATTTGTATTGTCAATTGTTCTATGGTCGTCACTTTGGCGAGCATGGCATGTCAACTTATCATATAGAACGTGACCATCATAACCCAATTGTCACTTTGGATAAGTATGGTCGCTTACCTATGGTCACTTATTGCATAAATAGTTACTGGTCTAAAATGTTACTTTTGAGAGCTCAAAAATTACATTTTTAGACCTCCGATGAATTTCGCAATTATGGTCATAGCTTATCAACATCAAGTGTCCTATTCCAACCAACGTGACCCAAACGTCACGTTGGATAAGTGTAGTTGCTTATCTATCGTCATTTTAATACCCGCTATAGGCCGGGCACATGTTGAAAAATTTGTATTGTCAATTGTTCTATGGTCGTCACTTTGGCGAGCATGGCATGTCAACTTATCATATAGAACGTGACCATCATAACCCAATTGTCACTTTGGATAAGTATGGTCGCTTACCTATGGTCACTTATTGCATAAATAGTTACTGGTCTAAAATGTTACTTTTGAGAGCTCAAAAATTACATTTTTAGACCTCCGATGAATTTCGCAATTATGGTCATAGCTTATCAACATCAAGTGTCCTATTCCAACCAACTTGACGATAACGTTACGTTGGATAAGTGTAGTCGCTTATCTATCGTCATTTAATACCCGCTATAGGCCGGGCACATGTTGAAAATTTGTATTGTCAATTGTTCTATGGTCGTCACTTTGGCGAGCATGGCATGTCAACTTATCATATAGAACGTGACCATCATAACCCAATTGTCACTTTGGATAAGTATGGTCGCTTACCTATGGTCACTTATTGCATAAATAGTTACTGGTCTAAAATGTTACTTTTGAGAGCTCAAAAATTACATTTTTAGACCTCCGATGAATTTCGCAATTATGGTCATAGCTTATCAACATCAAGTGTCCTATTCCAACCAACGTGACCCAAACGTCACGTTGGATAAGTGTAGTTGCTTATCTATCGTCATTTTAATACCCGCTATAGGCCGGGCACATGTTGAAAAATTTGTATTGTCAATTGTTCTATGGTCGTCACTT